>JASANE010009679.1:0-38155 GCA_030248225.1 Trileptium ribeirensis | reverse complement strand
CATTAATTAAAATCCCCGAAATGAAAAGACGTCAGTATACTGTATATTTAGAAGGGATGTACCGGTATCCGACATCCGGTATCCGGCCGTATAATAGGCTATCCGGTATCCGGCCGGATTTTTCCATTATCCGGCCGGATACCGGATATTTTTATCACATGTCAACGCGGAGCAATGCCCAATTGTATAAAAATAGTCGAATCAGCCACATAAAATGTACATTAATCCTTTGGCTGTCGGGAATCGATTTCGATACGACCATGAAATACCTCACTGAACCTTGAAACTGCTAATGTTAATCACGTTTTGGTATTATGACCCTTTCACAATACTGTTGCACGACGATCTGCACCACATGGGCTATCTTTGCTGTTGATATCTCATCGAACACTTGAACAAATGTTGGTTGTGACGGCTTTGCTTGATGTTTCTTCGGTTCTGCTGCCTTGGCACGCTCTGTGGTTGCCTTCTTGGAAAGCACCTCAAACTACGAAAAGACTAAGGGATGTTGTCGCAAGTGGTTTTTCAACCCAGAGGTCCCAAAATCCTTTGGTGTCTTTCCTCCACGTCAAATCATTTTGCTGCAGGTTCCACATTTGGCGTTGTCCGTCGGATTTGCCACAGAGAAATATTTCCAGAGTATAGAAGCTGACAAAGATGTCATTATATAATAATTATGATGTTTACTAAACTAAAACTAACTACGTAGCTTCTAAAATATATATAAAAAAGAAGAAATTTTGATTTAATTTCGATATTCGTTCTTTCAGGCTGTAACATACCTAGCTAGAACTGAGTCACCCGATTTTCTATTATCCGGGATCCGGTATCCGGCCGGATAGTGGAGGCCGGATTATCCTTTATCCGGCCTTTTTTTCTATCCGGTACAACCCTAATATTTAGGCGGAGTTTCAGTATAACGCAAGGCAGTTGCGTTGAATCCTCATACTGGCTGACGACCTCTATCGGACACTACACTCACTAGAACACAACGTTGAACCGGTAATATTTGACAGGGAACATTTTTTATTTCTAATGAGCGCAAGGTACAGCTATACTGTATTTTATCATTTAATGCGCATTATAAAACATTAAAATTAACATCTATGCAGATATGCATATAAAATGATACATATCAATATATACACATGCAAAAACCTATTGACATATTTTCATTCGTTCGTGAGATATTTAGGCATAACTGACTGGAGAAGTAAAATCGACCAGCACGCATAAAAATAGGTGTCAGCTAGTGTTGCTCGATGCGAAATGATCTAAAGAAAGTAATTATGGGTGTTGCATCGTTAAAACGCTGCATACATACACGCACGACGTATGTGAGCCTGAAACCCAAAGAAGTTCCTACAATAGATTAATTGCAACGTCTTAGTTGTAGCCAACACATTTTAAAACACAAGATTCTTTATTTCAATATGTATTGACTGAACTTATCAAGAAACTATGGAAATTTCCATTATTTGCTAACGGCGACTTCAAACACAAATTAAAGTTTTATGGACCATTATTCACGTTGGCAGCCCCCCCAGCGCATGATCTATGCACCCAACAATATGAATACTGGGATCTCCAAATTGTGGGACTAGCATTTTCGTGTGCCCTCAGCAAAACGGGGTGCCCACGGTTCATGCCCCTGGCAAAATTTTGGGCTCCTCCGGTTCAACAATCCTTGGCAATTTTTTGTTTAAAAACACAACCAAAATTTGACGTAAAAATTGATCAAAATTTATGCTAAAATTCCACCCTGAAGCCAAAAATTTCTAAATTTTGCCAAATTTTAACAGCGTTTATGACATAATTTTGAACCGTTTTTCTCTTGACAAAATGCCCACTGGCAAATTTTTTCGCAAATGAACAGCCCAGAAATATATATCACCGATTTTCTCATAATCAGCATTGCTCCAAGTAATTTTTCACACACGTCTTTGCCTTCGTATCAAAAGGAAATTGAAGAAATCCCAATTTTTAGTCATCCTAAATTTTTGAATTTAGCTCTCTGAATGTCTACGATAGGCAATGCCATATTCACTATTTGATTAAATTCAAACCTGAAGTTTTTGGAAAAAGAAACACTGAAAATCTCTGAAAATTTCATTTTAAAGGCATTTTTTAACTCTGGCTCAGATAGCTCCAAAATATCTGCTCTCACAGAAAACCGTTACACGGCAAAGTTTTAGTTGTCAGTTGACAATAATATAAACCGTCTGTTGACTCCATGGGCAGATTTATTATAAAGAATGAATACCGCATTAAAATAAACTAGAAAGCGGAGGTTTTTCTTAAAAATAACACCGACGTTCAGCTTCTTGGAATAAATGCAGTTTTAGCAACTCGACACTACAGGGTAGGGATGCACCGAAAATCAAATTTCACCGAATACCGAATATTCGGTTTTACTATTCGGCCGAATACCGAATATTCGGTGCATCCCTACTTCTCACTGAACGATAATACACATACTTCATTGCGCCGCGCCAAGCCTATCTTATTATAAAACATATTTTGTGCTTTCGTATAGGTTCTCAACTTTTCTTCTAATATTTTATCTATTAACTCAGTTTCTCGCTCATCCACGAGCCCCTATGACACCATTATATAATGGTTGTGTGGTAAAACGCTTTATCGATATAATATGTTACCAACATCTGCCTGCATTCTTCAATTTCGTAGTTTATCATGTGTATGCTACTAGTATATTTTAATAACATATGTGTGGCTGGCCGATAAGTGAAGTAGAGGTACACATCGTATGGACATTTTAAATTGAATCGTGGTCGAAGTTGATTAGCCAAAAATTAGTCGCTTCACTAACATTATCATGTCCAACTCACCAAATTGACATTACCGCACATTGCAACGCGTTGGCCTAAGTATGTCGCGTTGTGCATGGTTGCACGCGTGTTGTTATTCTCTCAGTTTATGAGATTGTTTAAGGAACAGAGCAACAGTTCCCAGATAGCTCAGTAATTTGCGAATGGTTTTCTAACGTTCGCGACATCGGCTTGAAATTGTCAAACATTGCCCTATACACAAACCAGGTCGGACGTTAAAGGGTTAATCCAAAATGGCGATCTTTATTGAACATTTATAACTTTTTACGTGTTGATAATAGACCCAGAAGAGTATATCATCATTATGATGGCATTAAGTGGTTTTTGGGGAAAAAATTTTTTTTTAAAATTTAAAATTTAAAAAATCGATTTTGCCTAGTGTTCAACATATCCGCACAAATTTGAAACCACTAGTATCTTTTGTCATAAGACATATTCTGACCCAATTTGGGTCTTTTGTTTTAGCCCTTATCCCTCCAGCCCGAATCTTTCTATGGAAGCATGAAACAGTGCTTTGCAAACGATAGCAATCATGCTGGGAGGACGACGTTTAAAACTCTTAGGGGCCGAAAAAAGAGCAGCACGAGGCATGGGTGCGGCATCCCACCTACCTACACTTAGACTTAGCATGTTTAAGATGTGAAGCAAGGCGAAAGCTTAGGCTTAATATAACGAGAAGGGTATAGCTAAACTTAGTTTTCAAAAAACCGCGAGGCCAAAATGTCCAGAGCCCACCTGGTCTTCCTTGGTTTTCAAAGTCGCTGATAACGACTTCTATGCTATATATATATATTCATTTATATATTTTACATATTCATTCCTTTCAATTCTAAACAGAGAAAATTCAAGTACTGTAGTAAATTAAAATTGGTAATCAATTATATCTATCAATTCGTCAACAGCAAAATGACTAAAAGCAGCTATATCTGGGATCATTTACTGCCGGGTCTGCCGACTTGAAGGCCCAATGTAAGCACTGTAACGAGTTGGTGTCTCGTGGGGTCAAAGAGCCCAAAAACTTCACAACAGCAATTGTTAACCACCTCAAAAATAAACACTCTGAGAAGCATGGTGAATTTAAGGACAAATCAGCAAAGGCAGTTGCGTGTACCGCCAGCACCAGCAACGCATCATCGCCAACAGCTCATTCTCAACAACAGACTCTTCGCATATGCCTCGAAAAGGCCAAACATAGGGATATTGACAACCCCAGGTCCAAACGGATCCACCGCCGACTTACGGAAATGATCGCTACGGATAATCAACCGCCATCGATCGTCGATGATGTTGGTTTCCGTCGATTAGTCGAGTCATTAGAGCCGCGGAACAAACTCCCATCGCAAAAATATATATAACTGACACTGCATTGCCTGAGCTTTACAATGATGTTCGCCGTAGTGTTGCCAACAGCATCAGCAAGTGGAACACGATGCCATCATTTGTAGACAGACATTTGGACCAGCGGTAGCAACGAAAGCTATATAAGCTTGACTACGCACGGAATCGACCTGGAATTCGCCCAAAAACTGTTTGTTCTACAAACTTGTGCCATAACAGGGCAAACCGCTGCTGTGATCGCCGAGAGCCTTAGCGCTTGTCTCACCGAATGGTCAAATGATAAAGATGCGGTTCTGTGCTTCGTTACTGACAACGGAGCTAAAAATATGGTCAAAGCTATTCGGGATGAGTTGACCGTTGACTGGGCTCCTTGCGCTAACCATACTCTTGCTTTGTGCAGCACCGACTGCATCTTTGAACAACGATATGTTAAAGATATCATCGGCATCAGCCGCAACATTGCATCTCACTTCAACCGGTCTCCTCTCGCCACAAACAATCTGAAAGCTATTCAGCAGTCGAATTACTGGCCTGTGTTGAAGCCAGAGCAAGACGTCGCCACGCGCTTGAATTCGACGTTCTACATGCTGTCGCGCCTCCTGAAAATTAAGTCGGCGATTGTCGCATACTCAGCCGATTATGCTCTTACAATTCCGAATAGTAATGGGTGGTTTTGAAGGTGACGGTGAACGCATTAGAGCAGTTTAAGCGGTTAACTTGAGACTTTTCAGCTGATTCGGCTTCTATTTCAATGGTCACACCTGGCATTAGGGGTTTGGTTCAGTATTTAATAGAGGGTGACTTCACCGGTTTGCAGACAACAACCGGAGCCTTGGTGGAGGCACTTCAGCGGCGTTTCGATTGGTGCAACACCAACAAAGTTTTGTTTGCCCAGATCCTCGACCCCCGCTTTAAAGACACGTGCCTTAACAACGTTGAACAGGTTAAATGTGAATTTGTCCAAGAATTCTTAAGCGGATTCTCTCCTCCCAATACGAACCCACATCGTGCAGCCGCCGGCCCGCCTCCCAAGAATTCGTTGTGGAACTGTTTTGACGATATTACTCTGAAGCCCACAGAAACGACAACAACACTCTCTACAGCGTCTGAGCTTACCAACTACATCGCCGAAGGCCGGGCTTCTCGTGATACCGACCCGGTTTTGTGGTGGTCGGTGAGTGGTGTCAAATACCCCCAGTTGGTCTTGTTGGCTCGCCGTTACTTGGCCATTCCAGCCACAAGCACCTGGAGCGAGCGGCTATTTGGCTCTGCCGGCAACATCATCACCGATAATCGCAATCGCTTAAGCCCTGACCATGCTGAGCAGTGTGTGTTCCTCCACGCCAATCTGCGCCTGCTAAATTTCACCTACTAACCCACCACCATCACGTTTTCGACCAGCAATCGAACAACAAATCATGGACCACGACTCTTGAGGGTACTACTATCCTCCTCGACAGTCGCTCGATCAATCCTACTAAACGCACGAAAACTCAAGGACTGCGACGGGTTGGAGAAAATACTTATCCGTAGGTCAATGACAGACAGGGAACTGAAAGAGCAAACTGCGCTCCGACGTAAAGCATACGAGCTTAATTCAGCTCAACGAGAAAACATGCAGAACAACACTCACTACGTGGTTGTCAAAGAAAAACTGGTTGCCTTTAAAAACTGTACAAGAAACGATACGGGTCGGTTAGTAGGCGGCAGATATAATAACATAAACTACGATTTCGTTGAGGCTAACGGTAAGATTACGGTCCAGGTAAACTTTCAATCGGGACAGTACCAAATACACCAATTCCAAAGCTGACAAAATGTAAATACTTTAATGCGCGAAGCCTTTGCAACAAACTTTCAGATCTGTACGTTATGCTCCCATCGAGATCTCACTCAGTAATTGCAGTTTCTGAAACTTGGTTACATGATCGCATCCCAGACGGCTTGCTCTTTAGAAAGGACAGGGCTTTACGCGGCGGCGGGGTTGCAATCTTTGTTTATAAGTATCTCAAGTGTGCTCCGGTGCTAAATTTCCCCAAACAATTTCGTGTTGTAGAAGGTATAGCAGCGAACATATTTCTGTCCGTGAAAACTCGAGTCGTGTGCATATACCGTCCACCCAACTGCACTTCCGCACAAAATGCTTTGCTGTACTCGTTCATATCTCATGCATGTAACGTTTCATGGCCAGTCATTGTAGTGAGAGACTTTAATCTCCCCGACATTGATTGGTGTAGAAACATGTGCACTGAAACTACCAAGTGGAGAAATTGCTACGGACGATCAACAATTTCGTGTTGTAGAATGTATAGCAGTGAACATATTTCTGTCCGTGAAAAATCGAGTCGTGTGCATATACCGTCCACCCAACTGCACTTCCGAACAAAATGCTTTGCTGTACTCGTTCATATCTCATGCATGTAACGTTTCATGGCCAGTCATTGTAGTGAGAGACTTTAATCTCCCCGACATTGATTGGTGTAGAAACATGTGCATTGAAACTACCAAGTGGAGAAATTGCTACGGACGATCTAACTACATCGGAAATCCTAGCGAACGCCCTTCAAGGCATCTATTCTATCTCTGATAACAATTTTCCAACGTTTACAAATAGCATCGCTCATCAATTGATGTGGGTGTCGTTGACGCCTTACGATGTTCAATTATGTGTAACAGAGTTAAGGCCTAAACATAGCCATGCTCCAAATACTTTCACGCAGTTCTTTCTGCGCAAAGTAAAAGACGCAATCAGCATTCCACTCGCGCACATTTTCGAGCAGTCCTTTGTCACTGGTTGCGTACCCGATATGTGGCGATGCGCCGATGTGATCGGTATATATAAAAAACGAGTCCCCACGGACACAATAAATTACCGTCCGGTGTCCTTGGTCTCAAACTGCTGCAAAATCATGGAATGGATCATTAACGAGTGCTTGCTAAATCACGTCAAAACATAAAATATTTTATCTCAAAATCAACATGGATTTATCACTAAACGGTCCACTAGCGCTCAATTAATCAAGAGTGTCTGGGACTGGGCAAACGATGTAGACAAAAATCTATCAGTAGGCGTAGCTTATATCGATTTTGCGAAGGCATTCGACATCGTTTCTCACACGAAACTCGTGTATAAGTTCTCGTACCTTGGAATATCTGGTAAATGTCTCGCTTGGTTAAACAGCTTTTTATCAAATAGGAAGTTTAGGATTAAAATGAACAACAGCTATTCCAACTAAAAATCCGTTCTATCTGGTGTTCCGCAAGGCAGTGTCCTTGGACCAACATTATTCACGTTATATATTAATGATTTGATTATTTTAAAATGTGCTCTAACGTTAACATAAAGTTGTTTGCCGATGATGTTAAATTATACATAACGATCCCAGAAGAAAATAACCCAACTGTTAAAACTAATATGCAATATGCACTAAACCGAATTTCGGAGTGGTCTGAAAAATGGCAACTTACGATTTCGGTTTCAAAATGTCAAATTTTGCATATAGGGCGTAAAAACCCTCATTTCTCATATACCCTATCTGGAAACACAATACCACACAACGAAATCTGTCGCGATCTCGGCGTATCCATCACTAAAGACTTAAAATTCAAGCATCATTGCAGAGATATTGTGAGCAAAGCATACTGAATATCTAATATACTTTTCCGCTGTTTCTTAACTTCTGATATTGAAGTACTTCGTCGTGCATATGTTACATATTATGTTCGGCCAATACTAGAATACGCGTCTCCCGTTTGGTCACCTGTGTATTCAGGGGAGATAGAGCGCGTCCAACGCTACTACACAAGGCGTCTATATGATCGTTGCGCGCTGACTACAACGCAGTACAATGAGACTAGTATTTCTTGATCTAGAGCCACTTAAGCTAAGGAGTTTACATTTCGACCTTATCACAATTTTCAAATTTATCAACAATGAATACGATTCAATTTTAAAACTATCCCCTATTACCGAAACGCGAACCCGTGGCCACAATTGCAGGATATATATAAACCTGCGTTCAGAACCAACGTACTGCACCATATATATATTTCCAAAGCGGGTAATAAAGTATTGGAATGCCTTACCATCAACAATAGACAGAATACCTTTAGTTACGACTTCAAGTTCAAAAGTGTTTAAAACACTATTTGGTAAAGTAGATTTTGCAAGTAATTTATAATACGATAGAAAATCATAGTTGATAAATGGTGGTACTGTCCGCCATATCAGATTATTTATGTTTGCCCTAGTAAATACTGATTCATAAATATATATTACGATCTGGCCATTAAAATCAAAATGAAAAAAAAATTGAGTGGTAGTCAATCAGGTTGATATAACATCTTTTAAATTACTACAAATATATAGGCAGATGTAAGGGGGCGAGGTTTTACCCCCTTTCTGCCCGCACGTTATTCATTTCCTTATGTGAATTTTCTACCTTATTATACACATGTATGGCTATGTTCTGTGAACGCTAGTAACCATGCTGTGAGGACGACGCTTAATGAATTCTCATTCTCGAGCCGTATGAATGCGTTTCAGAAGCAGAACACTGCAGTAAATGTAGTTTTGTATGTAACATAAACTGAACTGAATAAATTTGTATTGTATTGTAAAAATATTACTGATTATATATTTACCTACTAATAAAAACTTAAGAAACGAAGATCTGACAGACCGTGCTCCCCTTGGACCCGACACGGTTCGATTTATGTTCACACTGCATCAAAACCCATCATGTACGACCAAATTCTACGCCTACCATATCTTATATTGTGTGTAAGTTTATGTATTTTACTCCACATCATTCGATTCAAATCTGATATAATAACTGTGCATGCTCTGCTGAATCGGGCTGGATACGATGCTAAACACTTTATATTTAATAAGCGTGCAAACCTGACTGAAACGGAAACAGTGTAGTGTGAACAGGCATTTATATAAAGGGGAAAGTTCGCACAATCTATTTTAAACAACAGTACGTATATTGTATTAACAGTTTGAAATTAACTTTTTAACTTATCCCTTATATAAACCTCTGATGTAAAAGTACGTAAATTTCTTGACAATAAAGGTAAACAAATTAAAATATCTTGATAAGGCGATCTCTGAAAAATTAGTTTTTGCCTAAGACGGATAATACGCACTTGAAAAAGATTTAGCTCGGTAATTCTGCTCTAGATAACAATACTTATATAAAAGAAAATTATATATAAACAATTTATTTAGAGCCTGCCAGTCCTCGTCTTAAGCGAAAATTAAAACTAAGCATCATCTGCTATTTTTCCTGGTGTCCAAGACAGTTCTTTGCAACAAAAATCCATTTACCATCAGGCAAATTGTAGAAAACAGTGCATTCGATTGAACGTTCTCATTTTAATATTCCGGGCTAAGTGATATGGCCATTTTAAAAAATATGTATGTAGTATATGTTGCAGAAGACTCGATAAATTTGTTTTAAACACCCATTTTATTTTTATGCGACTGCCTGGCCTCTTCATTCTCTGAAAATTTTGCAAGGCCGTATGAACCAGGATGCTGGTTAAGAACCAGGAATGTGCGAGTTTACCACACAGTATGAGAGAGGAGGCATCACCGGTTCAAAGAGGGGGTTCGATCAAAATGTTGATTTGAGCAAATGTCGACAGTTGTGCCTCTCAATACATAGAAAACAAATTTTCGTTCTGCAAAATACGATAAAAATTTGAAATATCTAAATAGCTAATTCTAAGAAAAAAATTTTAGATACATTCGAAAAATTATATACGCGTCTCATCACCGGCCCAAAATTCAAAGTATGGGTTGAAAACAAAAAAATTTCATGTCAAAACTCTTTTCAATCTTTAAATGAATTCTCTAAAAACATTAGTATAAAAAGCTCTATAATATACATATAAAAATACATTTTCAATACTGGCAGCGTAAGATACTTTATTACTATGTTTTCCATTTTAATAAGCTATTTGTTTTTTAAAAATGACAAAAGACTTCCTTTTCCGTCAAACACAGAAAAAATAAAAATCCATTAACAAACGAATAAGATACGAAGTTATGACATATATATATAATCCTTTCTGTAGTCACTAAACAAAAATACACAGCTACTTTTGCCCGCATCATTATCCTGCATATCTGAATTTCTTACCTCGTGTCAACTCCATCTCCACAAATAAGGAAATATATAACCAATAAAATCAAATACATATGCTTAAATGTGGGCAACACAGTTCTGTTATGCCAATTTTGGACTCTGATATGTAAATTTTGTTAAAAAGATTTGTAAAATCTTAATTTTACCTATCAAAACAACTCCAATATTGTATCACTACGATGCGAACATTTTTGATTTTAGTATATAAAACAAAACCGGAAATTCGTTGCATCTGTGTTAAACGATAGAAATTTATCATCGTTAACGATTAACGGCAGACTTTTGTGCGCTAGATACTTGCATACCTATGACAGTAATCACACCAAATAATCGAGCTGCCCATAATGAGATGCCATAAACGCGTAACCATGATGCTGCAGAAAGCATTGGGTTATATTACTGATAACAGGTTATATATATGACTATAATAACTGAATATTTTCTAAAAATCAATTATAAGCTACAGCTAAAAGTATCAAAGGAATTTGCCACAACATGTATTAACCAAGATAGTTATAGCTACACATATCAGCTACCGCGCTCTCAAAATTTGGGAAGGTGGGAGGGGTGCGGAAGTTATGTACCCTGTCGTCTTCAATTTCCCCTACTAAAACAGATGCCCCCTCGCTTCGTGCCCATTTGATAAATTTTGGGTCCCCCTGGTTCATCACCCCTGACGCAAATTTTCGTTTTCCAGTAAAAAAACACCCCACAGTGACATAAAATTTGACTAAAATATTTGCTACAATTCGTGTGAAGCTAAAAATCTCAAAAAATTTTGCCAAAATTTGCCTGAAAATATGTTTTACCCGCCATCATAACCGTTATAGCAGGGTTTATAACGCTAATTTTAACGTTTCCCTAGAAAAATACTGAATTTTGACAACTACTCTTGATTTCGGAACCCCGGTAGTAAATCCATTTCATACCTCACCCCAGGCAGAATTTTTAACGAATGGAGAGGTAACGCTAGATATCAAATTACAATAATTGATCTTTTAATCGACATTTTTGGCATCACACAACTTCCAATCTGAAATGGTATTTAATTACCAGGTTGGAACTTGTTTAGGCTAAATATCCTCAACAACTTAATTAGTTAGCCGTGACACATAGTGGGCTGCATTTAACTTTATGCGTACTTACGTAGTTAAATTTTAGACTAAGCTCAAGCATTGCTGTACCTGGCAGTTCTCTTCCGATACACCAATAACCATGCTAAGCAAAATCAACATTGCGACTGACTAATGATACGGTGCTCAAAATAGCACGGGTAGTTCAAGGAAACTTATTTCACCACGTGTCAAAGAGCAAGAAACGAACCACTTTTAATGGAAAATCCGCCGATATCCGGCATCCTCCGTCCATCACTAAGGCCTAACATATCACATTATTTTGTTAAATTCTTTATATCAATAATATGCTCGTACCGGTCCGAGCCAGGACATGACCGCTAGACAGGGCCAACCATTAAAATGTTTCTAATCGCAGCTGGTAATTAGCGAAACTTTTGCCAAAACTAAATTTGGTACTCATAATTGATGTGTAATTCGTTAACATATGTTACGATAATATATTTCTAAACATGATGTATATATATCAAAACAGCAAATTTGGTACACTGTTGAACATTTTAGATTATAACGATCTTCAATGTGATCTAAATGCGCTTGTTGCTTTTTGTAATATTTGGGGTCTGAAGTTCAATGCCAGGAAATGTTCTTGTCTGCACTTTGGCTATGACAATCCGTATCATACATACTTCATCGACGGAGCAACACGTCAAAATGTTGATAATCAAAGGGACCTAGGTGTTATAATTTCATCTAACTTAAAATCATCAACTCATTGTGCTGCTACTGTGTCTAAAGCCCAACGTATATTAACCATCATCTGATGGTGCTTTGTTTCTCTTACAAAAACATTGATGCAACAGCTTTACTGTGCTCTTGTACGTCCTCATTTAGAATACTATGTCCAAGTTTGGTGTCCTCATTATCAACGTGACATTGTTTTACTTGAGCGAATCCAACGACGTGCAACTAAACTTATACCAAGTATCAGTCACATATCATATATATGAAGAACGTCTTGCTACTCTGGATATCCAGTCGCTTGCTACTCGCAGTCTATGAGCAGATATCATTATGATCTACAGAATAATTAATGGCCTTGAAAATATTGCCTTTTATTCTCTCTTCGAACTAACCCGCAATTAACACGAGAGCATAGCCAAAAACTACGACTTAAATAATTTGCGAGATTGGATTCACGCCACTACTTTTTCTGCAACAGGGCAGTGGCTGTCTGGAACAACTTACCACAAGCGGGCGTCGATGTACCATCTCTACATTCAAACATCGATTACATCAGACTGGGGCCATTCAAAGACATTAAATCCTGCCAACCCTTACCAGTATAACCTTGCTTTTGCAAGGTTTAGTCGACTACGGGTCTCTGTCATATTGCTTCCGTATTCTGCAGGTATTTACGTTCAAATGATCCGTGGGCGATTTGGAGATAAGCTTTTCTGTTTATAAACTGAAAATAGATTTCGGACTTAGTCGATGCGGACTAATCCAAACCGAAACATTTGCTTAGATGGAATCACTAATATATGTAAATATATTTCGTACAAACTGAATATACGTATTCAATTTCGTTTTCAGATAAGCAGTGGTTAAGCCGTTAGGCACGTGCACTTGGGGTGGCAAGCACAGGTTATGATTCTGACAGTCTGAGTTCGACAAGGCGTTAACAGAAACCGATTTTCATGTACGACCTCTATGTTGATTTTCAATTATTTATTAACAGCTAGCGTGGCGTATTGGCAGACCAAAATATGAAAAACAGCCAGCAGAAAAGGATTGAATGTGTTTTGGAGCTTGAAGGTTTTCTTTTGCTGACTAATGGAATAACCTGGAATTTCCAAATTAGCAAAGGTTGTGCGGCCTCCTGAGATTTTTCGGTGCCCTTGGTAGAAAAACGGGAAAAGCAATTTACAGTAAAAATTTGGTCGAAAAGCTGTTTTTAACCATCGCTTAGTACGTTTCTGCCCCTTTCATGACCGTTTTTTTTTTCGAAAAACATTGAATTTTGAAAAGTTTTATATTTCGAAGCCTTGGCACCCAGTTCATTCACCCCTGGCAAAATCCGCCGCCCGACTACCTGTTCCAAATAAATGGTACCACGATTCATGCCCCTAGCAAAATTTCGAGCAAAAGGAGAAGCCAGAACAAGGTGCATCGATCGTGCTCAGCAACACGGCCCCGCACCCAAACTGTGACACGCAATATAATTAAAAGTCGAGGCGGTGGTCGATTATATACAGCTGGCCGGTCTGCTATAAGGGTACCAGGAAAAAATTGATACAGCTCATGGTTCATTATAGTTATTTGAGATCCAGTCTATCAAGCCTCTAATATTACGCTGATTATCCATGATCACATTAATAGAAAAGCGAGATCGAGTGTTTGGATATCCATAGGGTGCATTCATTGTCTTGGGCCTGGCCAACGTTTGCTTGGAACTCATTTCTCAAACTATTATCTATTACGGTTTCAACCGGGTTTGAAACAAACTTATTTAAAGCATAATGTACTTTAATGACCTTACTAGACTGTACTTACAGTGTGTCACTATTAGCAAGAGTGCATTAAAGAAGAGTATGACACTTCCTTGCAATCACATGTTAGCCCGTGTTTGATGACTCTGGCGTTTTCAGCCTTACCCCCAGTTTCTGGGGGGGGGGTAGCTCGGACCCACAGTTTTTTTTGGGGGGGGGGGTCGGTTTATAAGCAGCTATCTATAAACCGACCACCCAGAAATTGGAAGGTCCGACCGACCCTCCCCCCAAAAAACTGGAGGTGTCCGAGCTACCCTCCCACACAGAAACTGGGGGGTTCGGGCATGTCGACGCCCCCCCCCTCCAGAAACTGCGTGGTAAGGCCGAAAACGCCCGCGTCATCAAACACGGGCTACGTAACATGTGAGTGCAGGGAAGTGTCATACTCTTCTCTAATGCACTCTTGCTATTACTAATAGATGGATGTTGGCGATTCGAAAGTTGACGTTCAGGTAAGAGTTCTGATAACTGTAGTGTTGATGTTCTTTGGGGTCCCCTGGAACTTCCTTGATTGAACAAACATTAGCACCTCCGTATGACCTAGCCTACAGCAATAGTTGAACTTGGGTGCTGGACACTTCGTGTTGTTGTGTTATTGTTGCCGTACCTGGGGGACAACATCCCTGTAAGATGTTGGTCGTTGCCTGATATCCCTAGTGGGTTAACCCAATGACGTTTAAGCCGAGTGCATAATGTTAATTGCCGCGCTGGTGTTGCCATTGGTGTTTGCATGAGCATGGGCACCTGTTGGTGTTATTGCTATATTTGTGGGCATGCAACCTGAGTGTGCCCCCATCGCTACAGATAATACAGCACGCCTGATTGTAATTATTAGATTGTTATTGTATATATATTTTGACATTTTCTTGTATCTTTTCTGTTCGGACGCACCGTCTGTACTTGTTATACACATGGGTGCCAGAGCCTTGCTCGAAATATTATTCTAATTTTTTAATTCGACATCGCATTTCCCGAATTACCACTAACCTGTGGTCGGTGGTTGCCGGTATTATTTTCCAAAAAGTTTTTGACAACTTCTTTTCCAGTAGTGTCCTTCTGGTTTGGTTCCAGGCTCTTAATGGGCTGCTAAATTTTATCAAAATAATCAGTCATTTTTTAACCCATGTTTATTGGCTATCTCGTAAATACGAAAACTCGTCGTTTTTGGGTTTTCTGGCCATTTTGGTGGTTGTTGTGCGCTATCCATTACCCCTAAGCTCGATATATTTGATTCGTCAATCTGTGGCGGTTCCTGATTTGCCAAAATATTTTTTAAACTGTCATTATTTTCAGAAGGATTAAGAAACTTCTTAACTGTGTCATTACCCAAATATTCGTTGTTATAATACGTATACCTGGGAGATGCCTGGCTGCTCAGGATTAATACTTGAGGTAGGAGGTTTATTGGCTTTCGTCAAACATTAAATCCGCCTGTCACTTTTAATTTCGAGAGCAGTAAACAAAAGTAAAAATTTACACGACCAAGCTCTATGTTTTTGGGTAAATGACTATTCGGCGCAATCCCAGTTGGGGGGGAGTAATTCAACCAACCATGGAATTTTTCTGAAATGACATCTTTTATACTAAATCCGCCCTCCTGAGTCGATTGGTGCCATTGGCAGACCTCTCCGACTTGTCGTTCTTCACATATCAGGGACGGCAGACAATTGTATGCCCTAGCTCCGCCTTGCAGTTCATTTTCACAGTTTTTTCCGTTTACGACTAAGCCTTATACTAAGCCTAAGCCTAAGCCTAACTCTTAGACTAAGCTTAAGCCTCCTCGCCTGCGTTTGTCGGTACAGTACTTTACTAAACCCTAAGCCAAGGTTAATTTTATTTTTAGATAAATAAATAATGCCCGGACGTCACAAGAATCAGCAATTCACAATAATTCCTATAAACGAAATTGTGGAGATTAATAATATTCGAGACCTCGATATAACGTATACTGAACTGGCGCGACAAACTATTGATAATGATTCAACTCTCAAGCACCTTGTTCGACGACGTTTATTAGCTAACTACAAGGATTGCGAGTGCGGCCAACCCTGTTACCTAGCAAAGCGTGGAGATTTCGGCAGGTGTGACGACTGGGAATGGCGATGTTCAAATCACCCCACTTGTCGAAAAAAATATTCGATCCGGCAAGGATCTTTTTCGCTAGGCATCACATTTCTCTTGGAAATGCAATTTTATTAATTCAAGCCTACATCGACAAACAGACTACAACATGGATTCAAAAGCAATTACATGTTAGTAAAAATACCGTCACCGATTGGTATAACTATTGCCGAGCCATTGCGGTTGCATTCGACAGGGACTACTGGCAGTATCTGCGATTGGGAGGCCCTGTTGTTGACGTTGAGATTGACGAATCTATTTTTTTTCGGCAAAAATATCATCGTGGTTTACGTCGACGAAAACATGGCTGGGTTCTTGGTATGATCGAGCGACATTCTCAAAGGTGTCTTCTCTTCCCAGTCAACAACCGACAAATTCCAACAGTAATCCCATTAATTATTCAACATGTTTTACCTGGAACCCGAATCCTAACCGACAGCTTTCGTACCTACATTGACGGTTTACGTGCCCTTCCACGGCCACATCTCTACACGCACGAAACTGTCAATCATCATAATAGACAATTTGTAAATCCCACTGATCATACATTACATACACAGAACATCGATGGATTGTGGGCCCGGCTCAAAGAATCTATCCGAACACGTGGTGGAGTGAAACCGCAGTTGTTTGATCGTTATTTGAAGGAATATACCTGGCGACAACAATTTAAAGACAATCCTCAAGGGGAATTTTTCGCTCAACTACATGCTCTTTATCCATTATAAATGTAAGATATCTTGCATTTGTCTATAATAGTCAATAATGTTCTAATAGTCAATAGCAAAATATACTTAGCCTAAGCCTAAGCCTAAGTCGGGGGGCTGCCGCCCCCCGAACCCCCCGCACTAAGCTGTTGCTCCCACAAAGCAAATTTCTCAAATTTAATTTTTTATAAATTCACGTATTTGCAAATAATTTCTTACAATATCAAAATTTTGCAACGAAATTGCCTCCATTCAACTCCTCTCGTCATTCCGCGTCTAACGGTATATGTCCATGTTATTACGAAAAAAATTTTTTTCATTTTTTTACATAATTACGGAATTACCCTGCATCACTTACCCACATTGCCCCAACTTCCCCATCACTAAACTTTATAACGATTTATTGTTATCATATGAAAGCCTATTAAATTCCACATTGTATGGTGAAGACCTCATCCAAATCCATCACTCCTTTCAAAAGTTATAGTCAATTTTCTAAAAATCGTCACTTTTTAAAATGTTCATTTTTTGAAAAACCCCTTTTTAGGGGTACCCTGGGGACTTACCCTTTGACCCTAGAGCCTCAAAACCATTCTAAATCGAAAGAGCGGACGTTTTTTACCCATGGGGGGATTAAGGGGGGGTAGAATTTTGAGCGAAGCGAAGGCGGCTTAAGTTTGAAAAAAAGCCTCCAAAAGCCAAAAAGCAACCCATCCTAAATCATAGAATAATGAGTTCAACATCAAGGTTTATGTTTCCAAAAGGGGCGAACCTGATCACGAAGTGATCTCTTTTGGGGGTGAGAGATGATTGGGGGTACAGAGACTATGGGGGCATAGTTTCCAAAAGATGGGTGCAATAGCAAGCGTAAAATAATTTTCCCCCCCAACTGGGATTGGGCCGACTATTCATGTGTGTGTATTAGAAAATAATTCTAATAGCTGAAATTTGAAAGAATAATTATATATGCAAATCGATGGATATGGATAACGCAACTTTGGAAAACAAACAACAAAACTAATAAACAAATGAAACAATATAAACATTAACAAAATAAACAAATTTTCCACATAACAAAATTACACATACAGGCGGGATGACAGTTATATGTTTGAATATGTGGAATTTTGTGTAATAATAGGATGTAAGGTATATGTGTTAGTTTTTATATATATTATTTTTATTATGTGCATATGTGTACTTTTATATATATGTGTTATTATATTATAACAGGTTCAGGATTTTGCACAACTGTTGTTTTTATGGTTTACTGTTGGGGTGGGGTGGAAGTATGGTTTTATGTCGGCTATCGGTATTTAAAAAAGCATAGAATTCGTCACTGATGATTGTGTGGTCGGAGGTGTGGCCAGTAGAATGCCAGTGGGAAAACGAGTGTTGGCAGGCGCTCTTTTTAGCGCAATTCGTTTCTTGCTCCGCTGTGTGTCTATGGCTAAGCAATCGTCAACTTCACACTTCAAGAGACTCGGCACCAAAAGCACGAGATAAAAAGGTTATTTTGGTTAAGACAAAACATACCGCACACCGATTTAGTACGCTCAGTACTTCTCCTATGAAAAGCACCAGTGTTTGAATATAATTCTTGGCACCAAATAATTGTGGTTTCTCTTAGTAACGCTATGTGATCTTAGTCCGTCCTCCTCCTCTGTGTCTTTCTAACATACGCCGGCACAGGATCTTTGAAGCCAGGAAGCATAAACCCAAAACAGAAAACACCCAGGGCCTCTCTCTGCGACTGTCCCTAAACCAGCAAACTCATACATTCTTTACTTGTGCGTGTGTACAAGGAAACTCTAAATCCAACCACTATACAACAATTCTAACAGCAACACTAAAAATCCCGCTAGCTAACAACTCCGACGATAAAATTCAACTCAAAACAAACATAAAACCGACCAGTTATATAAATTAGCATTAATCACATGAGATCGTGACTCATGTTAAAGGAATTTAAAGAAAACGAACTAAAAAGGTGATGAGGTAGGCATTTTTACCAATGGGGGAACCGCCTCGCAAGGGCTTTCCGGGGATTTACGGACCCCAAATAGCCCAGACATAAAATTTGTGGTGGTTTTGAGCATATAATTTCCTTCTTAGCATAGGGTACCCCTTGTTTAGGGGTTGACGAGGCTAACAGGGGGTTCCAGATTCCTGACTTACGAAATTATTTACACGAGTATATTGGTTTAATTTTTTGGTTGCTTATTTATTTACGGTTACCTAGCTACCTATTGCTGTTCTTTTCGAATTGTATGCTTTGATTATTAACCTTATGCTTATTGAATTTAACGCTTTTATCTGGCTTTGCTTGGTGGTTGCGAATGGTACGAAGTTGTAAGTGAATAATTGAAAGAGTACCTGGAATTGGTGGACTAGTGCAAGCCCTCGGCATACTTCGGCACTGAATCTGAAAATAATTAACGTTGAGTTTGGATGTAATTCACATATAGGTACTTTACCTTATTCGTATTATTATTCCCAAATAAAACCTGAGATAGCACGAGCGTAAACTAACTATAACCGTATTGGAAATAACATGCGCCTAGCTGATCCGTCCGGCAGCGGGAACGTTAACATAAGAAAACTAATTAAGCCTAATTCTAAGGAAAACTCACCTAACCGGAGTCCAACTGTCCGGCGGGTGGGTGGGGACGGACATGGGGGAAAATCTCACGAACATGGGGGATTTGGAAAGTGGGGGTCCCCCCATCCCCCCCGCTGTGGACAGGCCAGTGGAATACGCCTATTAGTTTGCGGATACCTGTTTACTTATTGAGAAAAGTCGCAAAAACTGGAGGGGTGCCCGAAAAATGGGCCAAAATAACGTCATTTTGCCCCATAACTTTTCCCACGGGAAAAAATTCAAAAATCAGTTCCGTCACTACACGTAAATCGACCATTGCGGTTCGAATGAGCTATCTTGCATCAAAATCCGCCCTTTCGTTATCGAGATCCAAATCGGAAAGGCACATACACAGACAGGACCTCCTCAACCCCCTCCAGAGCCAAAATTGAAAATTCTCGTTCCACTGGAATGCAACTATTTCAAGAACAAATAATATGCCAAACGGAGCAAATGAACAATATTGAATTACCAACCGAAATTGACATCGAAGAATCAGTTACTGATGAAGAAGGGAAGGCGTATTTAGCAACAGTATTGCATAATTATCAAGATGTGTTTGCAAAATCAGACTTCGATATTGGTATCAATACGCAAGTGGAACGTTATATACAAACCACAGTTGACAAACCGATATAACCACTACGACGTTTACCGTATGTCGACCGAAACCAAGCAAACAAACAAGTACAATAACTGCTCGATCAAGGAGTTATCAGAAGATCATATAGCCCGTGGGCTTCACCAATCGTCCTAACTAATAAAAAGGACGGAACAAAGAGATTTTGTATAATGATTATAGAATGCTTAACTCAGTTATGAAAGGAGACAGTTTTCCACTGCCAAGAATTGACGAAATGTTAGACGCACTACGAGGACCAAAATACTTCTCGACTCTGGATTTAAAATCGGGATATTGGCAAGTACCAATGAACCAGCAAGCAAAGAAAAGACATCACTTATATGCCATGAAGGATTGTTCGAATTCAACGTCAGGTCCTTTGGATTAACGAACGCACCAGCAACGTTTCAAAGAATGATGCAATTGGTTTTAGCAGGCGTTCTAATGAAATCGCGTCTAAGTTACTTAGACGATATTATATTTGCGACATCATTCTGGGAACACTTGTATGACATTAAACCAAGTATTACAAAGATTATATACTTAAGCAAATCTCAAAGGGATCGAAATGCGAATTCCTAAAAGAAGAAATATATACCGTTCCTCGGATACGAGTATCAAACAAAGGAATATCAACGGAACCCCGGGAAGATTGAGATGATACAGAACTTCTCGAGACCAAAAACGACGACACAACTCAAAAGCTTCCTTGACTTAACTGGATATTATAGACAGTTCATACCTGATTACGGAAAAATACCAGCACCATTATACGACATAACAAATAAACTAGCAAGAATGGTGAAATTTAGTCAACTATGGACGGAGGAAACACAAGCATTCGATACCTTAAAGATAAAATTGACAACACCTCCGATATTGGGATACCTGGTTCCATACAAGCCGTTCGCACTACATACGGATGCAAGCAAACATGGTATTAGATATGTCTTAGCTCAAGAAGACGAAACAGGAAGCGAACACGTAATCTATTACGGTAATAACAAATACCGTGACGAAGAAACTCGATTACGGAAGAATGTCTGACAGTAATCCGAGCAATCCAACATTTCTGGCCGTATTTATCGGGGAATCATACGACGATTATCACGGATCATGTACCGTTGTTCCAAATTTTCAAAAAGAAACGACCACTAGAACAAGTGACCGTGTGATTAGCCCAAATGGCCAACAAGATTCTCGAATACGAATATACAATCGTATACAAACCGGGACGATATCATCAAAACACAGATTGTATGTCGAGACCACCAGTAGTTCCTGGAACATAAAATTTGGAAGTGGAAGAAGATGAAAAAGAATCGATATAAACTGCTAACAACCAAGAGAATTAGCGGAAACCAACAACAGGCGATTCAGATGCGAACGAAAGAAGCGGAAAGAAAGAAACAAAAAGAACATGAACTTAAAGAAAACCAAAAGAAAGGAAATCAAAAAACTAAAAAGTATCCGATAGCGGCGGTAGATCAACAAGAATCCGATTGGGAAGAATCACTAATCTTCGAAACAGAAATACAACTGCAACCAACTCAAAGAGAAAATAGTCAACTAGCCAAACCAAAATGGGACAAAGAACTAATAATCGGTGGTGGCAAGAAAAAGGTAGCCAAAAGACGGGTCGAACAAAGAATGACCTGAAAGAAGTGTACCTCAAGAAGAGACACCATCAACCAAAGATGCAATAACACTTAGTGATAGTGAAGAAGAGCAAGCGGTCAAAACAATGAATGAAACATCATAAGAGGATCGTATACTTCAACTCTTCAACGATTAAAGTAAACCGAACAACCGCTATCACAAAGGTGGCAACAACCAAGAAAAAGAGTCAAAGTGGAAACGTTAATAGAAAATGAACAAAGAATGACGCAAATTGAACAACAAGAAAGATTAGAATCGGAGGAAGAATTGGATCATCCAGACGAACCAGAAAAAGCCGAGGCTGAAATGTATTTGCAATATTTTCGGCTAGAACCACCATGGACACCAGATGAACTGGTACGCGCACAAAACAAAGATCTATGTATACATTCGTTCAAATACTATACTGAAAACAATGAATTCTTAGATACGACTCCAGAATTCGAAAAGAAATAGATCGTAGCACACGAACATCAGTTATTATTTTCGGTGATATCTTATATCGCCTACGAAAAAAATCGATCACAACAAACCAAACCATGAGAATTTCAAATACTGGTGCTCCTGATTTTCGACGACCCTTATTCGAGATGTATCACACATCAAAATATGGAGGACATTTGGGATTTGAAGAAGTATGATCAAAAATGACAAGAAAATTCTTTTGGCCGAGTATGACACGCGATTTACGACAATACATAGAAGAATGTATACCGTGCGCTCGATTTCGACGAGCTCCGAAACAAAGAAATCCATTGCAACCGATCAAAGCACTAGCACCATTCCATATGCTACGTAGGCATTGATATTATTGATCCTCTACCACCTACTCAATCTGGCAACGAATATATCGTTTGTTTTATAGGTTACTTTACAAAATGGCCCTAAGCATTCGCAACACCAGATCAAACGGCCAGTACAATTGCGAAACTTTTTATTGAAAAAATCGTCTGTCGACATGGAGTTCCACGAGTAGTATTAACCAATCAAGGACCTTGCTTTACTGCCGAAAACTTTACAAAAGAATTACCGTTAATTGGAACCAAGAAAATATGTTCGGCACCTTATCATAATCAAGCGAATGCATTAGTCGAACGATGGAATAAAACGCTCAAAGCAATGCTCAAACCAACAACCGTATTGTTACCCGACAAATGGGATGAATTCCTGAAACCGCTATGTTTTGCGTATAGAACGGCGGTCCATGCTTCAACTGGACAAACACCATTCTTCTTACTATATGGTCGAGATCCTGATTTACTTGGAGAAAATCTAATCCATAGATACCTAACAACATAAACTACAGATAAAAGATACGCCCATAACTGATCGAGAAACTAACGATAGCATGGGAACGAGTACTGAAAAGACTATTTTTGGCACAAAATCAGTATAAACAATATTTTGACCGGAGAGCAAAGAAAAGAACATTTAACAATGACGACTAAGTCCTAATGAAAGATCCAAACAAATCTTCAATGGGCCCATATAGCAGGGTATATATCATCCAGAATTCGAAAAACCTTTCCGAATTGTTGAAGTCAAATTTCCGAACATTTTATTAGTAAAAGTTGGCAACGCAACCCAATGTCTAAAATGGTATAATTGTACCCAATTCAAACATTTTGGAGGAGACCCAGAAGACTATGCGGAATTTGAAGCCAAAGTAAGATGTATTCAAAAAGAATCACGTCAGCGCTTAGCCCCTGATGACTATTATTGTGGTAAATGTAAAGGGTCCTGGAAGGACCCCAATGAAACGGGTCTTGTTATTAAATGGGTCCAATGTGATAGATGTTTCTTATGGTTTCACCAGGCTTGCGTAGGTTTGGAGGACGACCCTCAGGAAGCCTTATGGTACTGTGGTCCTTGCATTAAAAATTCATACGACCTAAGAACATATTTTACAAGGAGTAAAACATGACCATACTTATGGAGCCAGAACCGAATAAGCATTGTGAACAATAATGATTGTACAATAAATAATTATGTAGAATTTCTGAATAACCCTTAAATCAAAATCTAATAAATTTTCCATGATAGTCAGAAAATAGCCATAAAAACTAAAGAACCAAATAGTATACAGATTGTATATAAAAATGGCATAATAATATATATATGAACTTATTATGTAGTGGTGGTGTTGCGATTGAGATATATACGACAAGGCGAAAGGAAATTATAATACGGAAACAACGACCAACGATACTATCAAGTGGAACGACGCAACGAATAATCCAGTCGACATAACGATTTTTGGAACAATAACGACGGAAAATTCTCAAAGCATTGGAACGGTTCCATAACAGTAGAACCAAACAATTTTGAGTGACCGGAAAAATGATCAAAACAAATCGGTGATCAAAAGCAAATACAAACGGTGATCAATTCGAGCGTCAAGAATAAACAGTGAAACGATCTCTAAAAATGCGAATAGCAACAAAACCAAAAGCACCAATACAGCAAAGCAATTCAAATATGGAAATAGTTCCGAAAAAAGACAAAACGCAGGAGGTGCAACCACGGGGGCCAGCAAGCCGCCCGGATGCACTCCTTCAGGACATGAACAGCAAGTGTGACTTGGAGTGCCAGCAAGCCGTCCGGATGTAGTACTCCAAGAAGCACAAACTAAAGATTAAAATGATAGTGAAGAACAAATGGAAGTAGATCCAAAGCCGCACGAAGAGAGATTGAACGCCGTGAACAAGAACTCGATTACAATGAGGAAGACGAAACATTCGATGGAAAAACGTTAACAACCGAAAGTACCGAAAAGAACAAAGTACCACAAAAAACGTTGGAAGATCATGAAGATATCGAACAATTAGCAATAGCAAAACAACAAGAAGCAATAGGAGGCAGAGAGCCGTCCGGACGTACCTCCTGACCTTATTTTAGAACATAACCATCCATAAATACCAAACTATCAAATAAATCAAGAAATAAATCAAAACTCAAATGGGGCAACAAACGGAGACAAAACCGATCCAACCGGTCAGAATGCCGAAACAAACCAACAACAACAATTATTAGTATCAACCCGGTAAACCGGTAACAATCCAATCAAAGCGAAAGCGATCAAGTGGCAAACAGACGAATTATCGAGTAACAAATATCGATGCAATAACGATGAAGAAAACGGCGAATAGTATCAAGAACAATAATGAAACTGATGAAACCGGCGAATAATTATCGAACCCGGTAAGCGCAAACCGGTATGACAAAGATCAAAACGAATCATAAAGATAATCAGGAATACCGAAGCGATTAACAAAACATGCCAAGAAGAATAAATGAAAATAAAACCAGAAAAACCGGTAACAAAAACTGTGTGCGCCCACGCCGACCACGCAGGACAGTCGCCAGACGACGCAGTTGCACTACTAGTATTTTCGAGACCCACGTGCACTCTCGCCCTGGTTACCACTCACTCGACACAAAGGGGCCGAAATTTTTAAGATATCACTAAACCTAGTACGTTGCTATTGAACCAGCCTCTTACTCGCCCCCCGGTCTGCTCAAGAATAGAGCGCCCACGCCGACCACGCAGGACAGTCGCCAGACGACGCAGTTACACTACTAGTATTTTCGAGACCCACGTGCACTCTCGCCCTGGTTACCACTCACTCGACACAAAAGGGGCCGAAATTTTTAAGATATCACTAAACCTAGTACGTTGCTATTGAACCAGCCCCTTACTCGCCCCGTCTGCTCAAGAATAGTGCGCCCACGCCGACCACGCAGGACAGTCGCCAGACGACGCAGTTGCACTACTAGTATTTTCGAGACCCACGTGCACTCTCGCCCTGGTTACCACTCACTCGACACAAAAGGGGCCGAAATTTTTAAGATATCACTAAACCTAGTATGTTGCTATTGAACCAGCCCCTTACTCGCCCGGTCTGCTCAAGAATAGAGCGCCCACGCCGACCACGCAGGACAGTCGCCAGACGACGCAGTTACACTACTAGTATTTTCGAGACCCACGTGCACTCTCGCCCTGGTTACCACTCACTCGACACAAAAGGGGCCGAAATTTTTAAGATATCACTAAACCTAGTACGTTGCTATTGACCTATCGCCCCTATTAGATTTATGGCCACTTCCTAGTTTGGTTTTATAAGGAAGATAATATTATATATATACTAATTAAGGTAGTAATTGGAATAGGGTTCCTTATTTGTGTGGCTGATCGCAGTTCTTGATTACACTATGCCCTCCTGCACTCTATTCCAATGAAACCAAGCAACAACGCCGCTCATTCTTTGGCGCTCTATACATTCACAATGAAATTAAGCAAGGCTGCGGCTTCGGAAACCCGGGTATAGGCGTTTCCTGAATTCCGAATTGCTAGGCCACAGGGCGAAGGGCCGAGTATAAACACCTTTCCAGTAAAACAGCGTTATAAGATAGCCGGTATGCACACAAGTTACGTGATACTCGAGGTCGCAGCACTCTTCTCTATAACTCTAACATCAAAGACCGAACGTATGAACTCATAGAAACGAAAGCTATGAACAATGATATTAGCTAGGTAAGCGATGTCACATATAAAAGGAAACTATTTAAAAGTGGATCATTGGATGCAAAAGATTCGTGCCGCTGCTTCTACGCAACCGATAGTGAGACTCATTCCAACTATAAACAAAACCAAACTTAAACATAGCTAATAATTAAAACTAATGAAAAATATGCAAATTGAGAACAGAAAAAGGAAGTATGTTTTAAGATTTTTAAATTTTGTACAACTAGAAATTCGGGGGAACGTATTACAAAGATTTCAGTAAAAAAACAAGAAAAATTGGGATTTTAGCCCCGGGAACCCCTTGGTAGCTTACTAAACCCCCGACATCCCCAGTTGTCGGTTTAGCACCTACCACTGGTGCCGTTCTTTGCACCTGCCGTACCTTTACAGTGAGTCCGTCGCAAAATGATGTCTCTATCGATCATAGAGTTGATATTCCATATTTTGAGATCACTGGTGATACTTGGGGGCGATGGACCTCGGCGTCGTTGGGCAAATTGTCACCGGTTTCGCAGTATACCGGTTTTCGGCCATCGTTGTCGTCTATCACCGAATTCTTTCGGTCTCGATTCGATTATCATTCCGTCGTCAGAATCGATTCTTTATTTGGTTCCGTCATCGTCGTTCCACATCCGCTGTCCTATTCGTTCTCCATTATTGTTGATTCCATCCGGGTTTCCATTTTATTGATTATTGTAGGTTGGCATGAGTTATGAGATTCCCAGTGTCCCCGGACGGCTGACAACTGGTCCTCTCTTCCCTCATTATTTGCCTTCCTGATCAACTAAGATTTGGTGAGGAGATGACCCCCAGACGGCTCGCCACCTCCAGCACCTTTCGCGTAGTTGTAATTGTTCTTCTGTAGGAAAGTTACTCTTTCGACTTTGCGTATCCAAGGACCGTTCTTGTGCCGCATGAATTCCTTCCATATTTGTTCTTTTCTGTTTCCTACGAATAGACGAATTCTTCTTTTCGCTTGTTTGAATTCGTTTTCCGTGATCACTTTCATATTGTGTGTTCTTCCTTGATGTATCCGAAGGCTATCCCATTGCTGGCCCACGTTTCACCTTCTTGGAATATTTCTTTTGTTGTCTTTCCTAGTATCTTCATGGCATCCACTCTGGTTTGGTGCCCTTCTTGATATGATGTATTCCATCAGATTTTTGATAATATCGGCATAATCAAGTGGAATCGTCATCACCTCTGGAAAATTTTGTAACTGTCCGACTTTGTTCTTAAACATATTCGTCATACATACTTGGATATTCTTTATATAGTGTCGGACTACTTGACGGTATTCATCTTCTGTGATCTTTAATGCTCGACATTTTATTCGAATCTTAGCTTCTTGATCCCGTAGTACGCTCAACATTTCAGCGATTCTTCTTTCGGCCCAATTTTCTGTCTACGGACTTCGCTCCATTTATCTTGCACTTCGTTTACGTCCTTCTCTATTACCACTTCCGGGATGATTTCAGCTTGTGGAGTATTGATCTGTGTCTCGAAGTAACACAATTCACTCCACAATTGATCTCCTTGCAGCGGCAGTTCCTCCGTAAGTATTTCTTTGCATTGAAATACTTCTTCAACTGGATGTTAATCAGGTATGTCATGTGGTGTTTGTGGAAAGTGTGTGCTAACCGCTATATCTTGACATTCGGTACTTTGAGTGGTTGACGCTTTTTCCACTTGCCCACTTTGGCTTTGTCCCGTTGTTAGTTGCAGTTCTTTGATTGTTTCCTGCAATTCTTTACTTTGTTCCTCTTTCGTCGCTACCTGGGTTTGGATTTCTACTATTTCTTCTCGCGCCGATGTCACTTCTTCGGTTGCTTCTTGCAATTGCCTTTGAACATTGTTCTTTGCTTGTTCTTGGGCCTCTTCGCGCTGTCGTGACAAAGTGAGTAGTTCTTCGTCGTTCTTTAATTCGATCAACTTTATTTGGGGGTCTTGTTCTTTTTCTTTGATTTCCCGGTCTATTATGGTCACTCGGTATTGACTTTGATTGAATGCCTATGACCATTCCCGATTCGTTCCGTATTTTTCTTGAATATTTTTCTGTAGTTCTTGTATGCGTGCCAGCGATTGTTCTGTGAGTTGGTGGAGTTGTGGTGTTTGTTTTTTCGGATCCATTGCTTCCATTTGCTTTTGTTGCAATTGCGCAATTTCATGATACTTCTTTATCCGATGTTGTTTCCACAACTTCCACTGCTCTTTGAACATTCTAGCTTCTTTGGTAAGTGCTTCTTATACTTTCTTTTGTTTCTCGTGTTCGGCGCTATACTTCTCTGCCCATATTCTTTCGTTTGTTTCGATAGTTTTGTTTGCTTCAACAATCTTCTCTTGGATTAGGCTTTGGATCGTTCTGATTTCCGCAAACACTTTATCTTTCTGTATGAACCATTCTTTTTCATACGTTACGAACTTCTTTACAGGATCTATTAGTGCTTCCGCTACTTTCTCGTCTATTGTTATTAATTCGTGACTTTGTACTGCTTGTCCCGATTCAATCGATGTTATACTTGCTTGATTATGGTGGTGTCGTTGTCCTGATCGTGATAGTCTTCCAGTACTCGTTCCTTCTTCTTCCAACATTGGTGTTGATGTCGAAATTCCACGTGTGCTACCCGTTAAACGTTCGCTTGACGACCATTGTCTTGGTGTACCAATTGGTGGTACCATCCAAGTATCGAACGTTGTGGTTATCGCTTTTTTAGCGCTTCTTGTTCAGCTCTTATTGTTGATGCTGTTTCCGCCGATCTGTTATCACTTTCATCACCGCTTTGTTTTTGTAATGGCTTCGATAGTTCTTTGATTCGAGGATCGTTGCGTCTTACGACTAGTTCTTCTAAGCTTCTCACTTGTTGTGTATATTGTTTCGGTATTTCCACTGGTTGTTGTTGTGAGGTTTCTTCATACCGTCTTGGGATTGCTCCTTTGCTTCGATCTATTGGGTCTTTTGGATGTGTCATTTCCTGACGCTGTTGTTCTTCTTGTTCGTTCTTTTTCGAATTGCTCGTTCAAGCGGTCGCCACAATGCCCGATCTGTTTGTTCTTGTCGGCGGTGTGTCCATCCTTCTTTTAGTTGTCTATCTTTTCTTTCTTTATAATCTTTTTGGACATGTTCTCGTTCTTCTTCCGTTGTTACGAATAATCAAACGTTGTTTCGATCGTCGCTTGGTTCTTCTTGAAATATTTCCTATATGTTTGTTGTGAACTTATTTTATCTTGTGACTGTTCTTGCATTTTCGATTCTGGCTTTTTTGATTCAAATTCTCGAATGATATCTTCGAGTTCTTTTGTCATATTCGGGTCTGTCGTCATTTCTTGTGATTTTTCGTTTGATGATTCCTCCGTCCCGACGTTCTTGGGTTTCGTCGTCGGTTCTTGGTCCATTGTCGTGCTAGGTGGCGTTCTCGGAAGTGGCATATTAATATTTAGAATTTACACAGGCTTGCGTAAAAACGTTCTGGTTATGTGGACTACTAATTCCTACTACAATGTAATTATTATTTTGGCTTCTGCCTCATTTATGGTCAATGAGGATTGCTTTTTGGGTTTTCGCTAAATACTGACCGCTTTAATTTATTTTTAAACTGTTCCACTTTTACACAACATCTTGGTCAGCATGTTATTTCTTTATAGATCCGGAGGGGGAGGGGTTGGATGAGGATTTTTCCTTATGTCGGTTATCGGAATTAAAAAGAGGACGGTATTCGTCACCGAAAGATTGTGCGGTTCGAGGTGTGGCCAGTAGAGTATGCCCGTGAGACGCTTGGTGCAGCACACGCCTTACTTTTCTTGAGCGATGCTAGTGCCCTATATTTCGCGTTGCAGCGTGATCCTTGCTCTGCTATATTGCTCGAGTCCCAGATAATCGGCAACAGACGCGTATACCGAAGATTTATTACAAAATAATAAAATTTTAATCACTGATATTGCACCCGTGTCTTTTGTGGCACTGCTCTTGATTACCGAATTTAAGTCACCGTACCGTCCTTCGCACTCGTGATTAAAACCGCGGCACTATTCTTTACTGCCGTATTATTTTTAGCTCACGCTACCTTCTCGACGATTCCCATAACGATTAGTTGTACTCTCTGGTCAAACGACAGTACTATTCTTTAGTACTTGATTGCTTCCAGCTCACTGTAATGCTTCATCGGTTCTCTTGCACAGTTAAAGCTACCTAGTACTTGGCCTAGTCCTTAACCTTAGGTTACAGTAATTAATGTTTAAGGGTTATGACTGAGCGATAGTGCTTAGGATTTATGTTATATATTACTTTACTAAGCCCTTGTGTGTTGACACGACACACTACAGGACGGCTAGTGCACGATGCGATAATGTAAGTGTGAGCTTATCGGCCTTCTCCGCAGCACGTTTCTTGCCAAAACGTAACCGACATCTCCAATGGTGGCTAAAGGGTGAGGGGTGGAGATACAGAGCGAGTCCGAGAATTACCCTAAAATATAAGTAAAGTCAAGAATAAGGGGAAAAGAACCACCAAAGGGATGGACCGGTCTACCAGCGGTCGGAGATACCCTTTATCACTGAATGAGAGTTGCGCGAGTTCCGAGTGGTAGACATGTCATTGTCCCGGGCAGGGATATCAAGATTAGGTCAGGGTTATATAACAGTTTACAAAATAAGCTGAGTTGGCCGTGTGTAGTAAGCAAATTAATTTAGACAAATGCCTAAGTAATTCAAGTAGATTATCAGATGCAACTTATGTACTACATGGGTGGAACCATTAGTGGTATAAAGGTGTTGGATAAATTAGGAAAAAGTAAGTTTACTCGAAACAAAAGTTAGAAATCTAGCTTGGCTTGATTTTGTGCACTCGGCACCCTTCAGCCAGAGCGTACTTAAAATAATTTATCTGGTATGTAATTAAATTTAGTTTACGAGATCGAAATTTCGTGTTAATAGTGACCGTACCCTGGCGAGTTCGAAGAACATGCCGTGGGTAATGAATTTTACTATATAAAAACTTAAAAGATAGGTCTAATTAAATTTGATGCTAAGCGTAAGTAACTTGATCAGCGTTGGCGAGTTCGAATAATCGTGCCATCAACGGTTATATTTATATACCTTGGCGAGTTCGCATAACGAGCCGTGGCATCATGAGGAGTTAAAAACAATTTAAAAGTAGATTTGGATTGTAAATTGAATAAAATAAATAAATTGCATAAAATAAAATAAAATTTGCATAAAATTTGGATTTTAAAGATGTGTAGTTACCTATACATGGTTTTAAGGAGTAAAAACTTTTTATGAAGTTTATTAAACTGTAAAGGGAAATAAGTGTTATAATTTCACAAATGTCAACTAGGGATTTAGAAAATATCCTTAAACTACAGCGAGCTCGAGTAGCGAGTCTGCAGTATCCGAATAATTTGTTTCAGGATTTTGCATAGAAGTTTTAGACTATCTGCCGTGCCCGTGTAGGCTAGAATAGAAGTCAAATTAGGGTTTCTTAGAAAACTTTATCCGAAAATATTTACAGAATTCAATACTGCCAGCGAGTGCCCGAGTAGACCAGTGAACAGCTTAATTTAGATTTACATCGGAACGTACTCGTAAATGTAAATGACTAATTTCCATATCGAAAGATTTATTTAAAAATATCATGAAAAAGTGTTCGGGTAACAACCAATAGCATTTGTTAGCCAGAGTTTCCGTGTGAATTTTAAAGGGAAGCAACTGAGAAATGTGTGCCCATACTTTCAGTCCTTACTGAGAATCAAATGGTGCCAGGGTAGCAGTGAGCTGCATTAGCTCTGAAGGCGTCCAAGCTCTGTCTTAACTCAGCAAAGCGGCCCGAGATAAGGCAGGCGTTCGAGCTGGATGAAGCATTTATAACCATTAAGTCCAAAGCTTGTAGGCTACACTAAGATACATTTCGTAATGTGTTGACACCATTCGTATATTAACCCATGAATAAAAGTCCGTGCATTACCTCTTTCGAATGTAATATTAGTATGAGGTGAAGTGAAATTGCACCAGGACATTAAAACTATTGCTATGTACAGGTCGTCTGAAATTAAATAACAATTAGCGCATTTTCAGCATAACCCAGTGCGATATGTGCATAGCGGTAACGGATAGATCAGCAAACGAGGGTTGCTTGGTAAGTGCCCAGCACCTTCAACACACGAAGCGATGAGATCCTCTGGATAAGCTAATACTAACATAGAGGAGGAAGATAGATGTGATAGTACAGGTGACCTGCACCTTTCGGTAAATTGATACAACAACCAGGTAACTAGGGATCGGCTCAAACTAGGTCAATAACACAAATTCTGTTGTAAATTTTAATACCAGTTGTTAGCTTGAAAGATTAAGAACAAAAATAAACAAAGCAACAATGTTAGCACCCAACACATTATATGTAAAACGTAACAACCCCGGCATTATGTACCTGGGGTAGAAGGATAATAAATAGTAACGGTAACAAAGCACAAATGTAATTCTCATGTCCAGCAATATGGAATGTACACCGTGATAACAATTTTATATGGGTTTTTAGAATTTTCGGGAATAACATTGGTTCGTAATAACCATGTATTACCGGATACATGCACCTAAAGTCGTAACTTTACCTGAGCAAGTTGTAGGCTGTGGGTATCTGAAAAACAACCAGTAATTTTATGGGTTAGTGTTAGTAGGACAAGTGACAAAGGATTTCCCCTAAATAGAACGTGGGTGTGGGACCATAACCGCCAAGCCCCCTAAGCGTAAAATTTCTTCGGCCTGCACGTTGGGTAATTCCCACCGGCGAGGCTTACGCGAAGACATAATTCCGGTAATTATGTCCCACCCTAGAGCATACTTGCAACAATGCAGCCTTCGACGATAGAGCAGCCCATGGAGGACGGCCTGGTACCAACGGGTGGTAAAAACGGTTCCGGAAAAGGAGAAAGGCCAATCCCACCCAGAGGTTCCCGTTTAGGAGATGGGCTGCCCTCTTTCTGGTCTGCCATAACCCGACTAGGGCTTACTCCGCCTAGCCATCCCTCTTGCACGGCATTATTCCAGGAAGTACAAGATCAACCTCCTGTATTGTCACTATATATATGTATATATTTGTACCTATCTGCATGTATGTATACTTATGGGGGGAATAGGGATCGCTTAACACCGATGCGGTGGGTGCAAATAAGCATGAATAAGACTACTTGTTTCAGAGAAAGTGTCCAACAGAGAAATCAGAAACCATTGTAGAACTCGTGCACCCACGGTACGATTTTATGAGAACCTAACATTATTGAATGATACTATACGGTCACCATTTTCATATTATCGAATTGTTACTAAATATAAATAATTAATTTCCGATTAATAAGTAAAGGTATTACCAGTAATTAAATACGTAACCTACCACGATAGTTAACAATACCAAAATATATATCGAAAATCGTAAGCAAAGAGAAAAGAAAAATAAAAGCAATATATAATTGAAAAACAACGCATGTCACATAACGCAACGTCGACCCACACACACTCAATATATCGGCCATATCGCTACTCCTTTTCCAAGCCAGTAATCTTACACAACAGTAAATTAATAGCTAACAAAATTTATTTAGTAATAAATATTACTTATTAATAATATTTTCCAAATGTTTAGAAAATTTGTGCGAACTTTTAGGGTTGTGAAAAGGGTAGTTAGGGATATTCCACCATGGAGAGGTAGATTTCCCACTGGGAATAGGTAGTTAAGACCCCATTGAATGGTTTAAAGGTTTGAGAAATGGTATAAATTTAGGAAAAGTTGAATATTGAGGTATGTAATTTTGGAAGGAAATGATTAAAATTAGAGATATCCAAAGGTTAGTAAAACAGAGAAAGGGAAGGATTAGGGTGCTTTCAGCCCAGGGAAAAGATGGAATGTAGTCCCGCCTTAGGATAGAATTTGTCCCCACTTGATGAAACCCTAATATATCTATAATTTTACTAATAAAGTGAAAAGGTTGATTTTTAGGTAAAATCATGTATAATGTCAGGGTATAGAGGTAATGTATTGCCAGATAGGGGTAAGTAAATAGCCTACCCGCGTAGGTAAAGATGTCGCCTTACTGAGAATGAAATATAATATACCCCCACTAGGAGAATAAGTATTAGTTAGAACGAAATATATATTAGTTAGGTAAAAATGTAGAAATTTGAAGAATTATGGGTTCCGAGTCACCCGTAAGAGATAATATATCCCAGAACGAAGGTAAAGTGGGGCGGTTACTCGAGGTGTGGCCGAGTGCCGTTCCACCCAAGGAACATAACCCCCTTTCTCTTCAAGAGAATATCTAGGATTGTAATAAATCCGATATCCCAAGGGTATAAATTAGGGATAATTTGTTCTTTACATAAAAATATGGAAAGTTGTGAAATTGTACCTTTTAGCTTGTAGGCAGGGAGTAACCTGGAATTCCGGTTCCGGCGAAAATCGTGTTCCGGTTGCGGTTCCGGCAAAGGGCAAAAACCATACCGGAACCGGAATTCCGGTTTAAAAATTTTGTTTCAAATTTTCCACGTTTATTGCTTCATCTGTGGTCCAAACATGTAATATATACATACACAATGATCAAATTCCAATACAACCTAGAAAAAGAAAAGATTAACTAACCAATTTGCCGTGTGAAACGTAAGTAGGGCACATAATTTGAGCAGGAATTTTTCATAATAACCTGCAGGAGTTTGTTAAATCAAAGTCAGGTCGATGCTTGTAGCAGCTATTTCACACATTCAGAAGTCTACGGGGTACGTTCGAATTATACCGGTCCAACTCGGTAACAGAGTATGGCTTACGTAGAAGTACTTAGCCTATGCTTGGCTAACATAAATTGCGTCGAGCACCAGCCGGTGCGCTTTAAACTTTGTAAATCAGGTGAAATTGAAGTAACGTTATCTGCAACGCAAGCAGAAACTGCTTCCTTGGCAATGAACTGTATTTATTGAAACTGTGCAAGCAGCATCACAGTGTGTCTCATTTATAGCATTCTGATTAGAAAGTTATCATCTTTATCATCTAACTGACGGGCACTGTTTGTCCAACGCTAGCCTAAACAGTGTCTCTGACCACTGATCAGAAAATTACCTTCTATCTTTTATTTTATCTTAGAATCATATAAACCAATAATTTTAAGTTTCGTACAGAAGAACATGAACAAACGTATGTGTAGTAAAGGGAGGCGACTGGAGACAGAGCGAAAGTGTGTATTCTACGCTCCAAGCTTTGTAAGCACATTCTATTTGACGCAGTATACGTAAGGGTGTACAGTGGAAGACATTTTTTGCTCTGGATGTCCAAAAACCGACATATTTGATCGTTAAATAAACATTATTAGCTTCCTCAGTCTCTTTAAAGTTTCAGAAAGGCAATAATACCATCGCAATACATTAAGTTTAATGTAAAAGTTATTTTTAATGCATTTTAAATCCACTATACCTGCATTTCTTCCTTCATCTGTTTTACTATATATAAATTTCGAAGACCAGGTTCCGGTTCCGGTTCCGGTTCAAATGGACGGTTCCGGTTATTCCCTGCTTGTAGGTTATAATTAAGGAACCATATAACCCAAATAAAGGAAATTAAGGATCCCCACGCCCAAAATAGTAGGAAATGTCCTGACAAAAGAGGTTATAAGAGTCGCCCCTCTGGGAGAGTCAATATCTCCCCTGGGGAGGAGTATTAGTTCATTACAATTTTACGTAGGGATAATGTCCCAATTAATGAAATATGGTTTCTTGGAGAGAAGAAATACAAGGTTGGACCTGCCCAAAAGTTGACAGTAAGTACCTCAACATAGGCCTTAGATTTACACTAATAATGCCAGTTATTTTAAACAAGCCGACACCGGACGGCTGCCGAACCACGTTATTAATACTGTACAGTAGCGGTCGATTACTATGCAGTTGAAGTTTGCTGAATGTATGCCCCGGACGGCTGACTATACTGGTATTTAGGTAAAGTGCTAGAGTTTTCGGTCGTTTGAACCAGCCCCTTACTCGCCCGGTCTGCTCAAGAATAGTGCGCCCGCGCCGACCATGCAGGACAGTCGCCAGACGACGCAGTTGCACTACTAGTATTTTCGAGACCCACCTGCACTGTCGCCCTGGTTGCCACTCACTCGACACAAAAGGGGCCGAAATTTTTAAGATATCACTAAACCTAGTACGTTGCTATTGGCCTATCGCCCCTATTAGATTTGCCCTCAGTACGTTGTAAAATCGAGAAAAAAATTTTATGTGCAAAATAGACATAAGTAGCATAGATGCACGCAGAATTACGAGACAAATTCAACCGTGCCTTATTTATCAATTTTCACTCTTTAGCTAGTTATGGCTGAAAAACCATTTTCGAACTACTGAGCTCCACGAGACGACTTCAACGATATAAAATGTTACCATATTCAAAATATATTTCTTAACTTTCAGGCTAATTTCAATAATATATTAACTAATCACACTAAATATAGTAATGGCTGCCCGCGGACGGCCAACAAATAACAGATTTAACATTATTAACCCTATTAGAGTTTTTCAACGGAACAATGTTGATAACATCGTTCCGTTGAAAAACTCTAATAGGGTTAATCCCACAACATCCTCGGAGCTGTAGTGGGCCAAATTCGCGATCAATATCCTTTTTAATTGTAAGTTGTAACCTGTTTAACTGCAATATAAATGTTAGACTAAGCCTAAGCCTTAGACTAAGCCTAAGTCTTAGACTAAGCCTGAGCCTTAGACTAAGCCTAAGCCGGGGGGCTCCGCCCCCCGGACCACCCGTACTAAGCTGCTCTCCCACTAAACCTAATCACGATATGACCAATGCCAAAAATCCATCCATTTAAACGCATAAGAATTTCATTTAAAAATATCAGTTTTCGCTTGCATTGCCAGTATCGGGCTCCATATGTCGTTATCCTGACAACCTACGGATTCGTAATATACACCGTTCGATAGCGCATGGGAACTTCTATTTCAAGCCAAATCGGTCCATCCAATAAAAAGTTATGGTAAAAAATGAAAAAAAACCCAAAATCCACATTTTTAAAAATATTCCGACCCCTGCAATTAGGGCCCCTTACTGAAGCCCCCTTAAGAGATAGAGCCCTGAAACCTTCTCCATTGGAAAGAGCGGGAAAAATTAACCCCCGGGGGGTTAGGGGGAAAGTATCTTAAAGCGAAGCTTTAGGAAAAAAATTGCCAGAAACGCCTCCATATCCCCCAAAAATCCGAAAATAAAAGAATGTTGAATCAGCATATCGGAGGTTATACCTGAAAAGGGGTGACCCTGATCTCGAAGAGATCGGTTTTGGGGTGAGAGATGATTGGGGGTCCAGAGACTATGGGGGCTATACCTGAAAAGATGGTGGGCCCCTTCCCTAATTCCCCCCCAACCCAAGGCGGGCCAGATTTATGGCCACTTCTTACTTTGGTTTTATAAAGAATATTACTAATCAAGGTAGTAATGGTAATAAGGTTACTTATTTGTGTCGCTGATCGCAGTTCTTGATTACACTATGCCCTCCTGCCTTCTAATCCAATGAAATCAAGCAACAACACCGCACATTCTTTGGCGCTCCATACATTCACAACGAAATTAAGCAAGGCTGTGGCTTCGGAAACCGAGTAGTCGTTGTGAGTTTATCGGCCTTCTCCGCGGCACGTTTCTTACTAAAACGCAACCGACATCTCCAATGGTGGCCAGAGGGATAGGGGTGAAAGCTGAGAGCGAGTTCGAGAATTGTCCAAAAATATAAAATCAAGAATAAGGGGAAAGGAGCCACCAGAGGGATGGACCGGTCTACCAGCGGTCGGAGATACCCTTTATCACTGGATGAGAGTTGCGCGAATTTCCAACGGTAGACATGTCATTGTCCCGGGCAGGGATAGCATACGTAACTGAACGAA
>JASANE010009678.1:0-23001 GCA_030248225.1 Trileptium ribeirensis | reverse complement strand
CTAGGAGTATTTAGTCTCACGTAGATTACACACAATCTAACTGCACGTTACTTCACGATACTCCAATGCCAGCACCAAGGGCTATTTACTTTATGAGCTTATTCTTAAGGCCTTAGTACGTATGTCATCACTTATAGCATCTTCTGAGGCCGACTGAGGCGCCGATCTAACTGCGCAACCGTTTAAATATTCGAGGCTATAAGTCTACTCCCCATTTTCTCTCTATTGATCTGTCTAAGTGATCGAAATTACATAATAAATTTTCCAAGTTTTACTCTGATTCCACTCCCATAAAATTCCCTCTTAAACCTAAGTGAATTTTAGTCGTTAGAGAATGAGTTTTTATGATTTTCCCCGAATTCCTAAGTATAAACAAATTTTAAGATTTTATCCGAAAATCCAGCAGATACACATATACATATCCGCTAATGTAGGCCTAATGCTTAAGGCACCCAACCCTTACACTCAAATCCGATATATTTCCAACTTATGGCCTAGACTCACATAAAACTCTCGTATTTTTGTTACTCTTGTAAAACTCCTTCAATATTAGCTAACTTTTAAAGTGCTGCTACACCCTGTATAATAATTCCACCACAAGCAAATTATATTAAATGAACATACCGGCACAAACACATGTACACAAGACTTTGCACACATAATAAAGTCATAAACACATTTACACATAGTCACACTTATATATAATAATAGTTCGTAGATAGATACACATGCATAAACCTTTGTATACAACATCTACAACCAACGACATAACATATAATAAACAATCACTGCATGGCACACATGGTAAACAACAAAGAATATATAAGGGAAACAAATTAGCTAATGTGGAGTGGAGTTAAGGGCGTCGGCAAGTCGTGTTTGGGGTACACGACCTAATACGTCCCCCAGCTTGACATGAGTGAATTTGTAACCAAGGCAGCACATCGTTACACTAATCACGATCAGGCTCCTATGCGAGCATTCGTATTTAGAATCAAAAATGTGATTTCGACGCCTCAAATCAACCATGTAATCAGAAGGCAGTATACCACTTTCCTTCGGGGAGGCTCGCTTGAAATGAAAATTATCCGTGTCGGAACTAACATAATTTCAGGGCTTCTGCATTGAGAGCTCTGGTTGGCCCTCACCTGCTTTTAAATAATTTAGTGTGACTAATCTGGCTAGGCTATAATAATCTGCAATTTTTGTCGCTGGGGATCGCAGTCGCTGTCGCAATAACTAAACAGTGACAATAAACCAATGAGTACCACTCCCGGCAATGAACTGTTTCAAAATCATTTTGAGTTGCAAACACGTGTGTCATGTGTAGCACAGTTGTCTCCGTATTTAGGGATCGTTTTTTGACGCTGCGTCTTTACAAGTCGCCGAAATTGTAACAATATTATGTGAAAGATTAAATATCGCGCTTAGTAACAAGGGCAAAAATCTTTGTTCGCGAAGTATTCGGACATTTATCGGGAATGATTTTTGGTTTTATTTGTGTTAGTTACATATATAGTTGATCTGAATTAATGCGCAATATGTAGGTTTTTAAAGCGAACAAAACGCAGCCGAAAGAAGTTAAGGCGTGTTCACACGCTCAAACTTTTTGCTCAAATTTTGATCAAAATTTGAGGTCAAATTTTGATCAAAATTTGAGGTCAAATTTTGATCAAAGTTTGAAAGTATCTCTTTTCCGGTTTTGGTAAGTTTGAATGTGTGAACACTGTTCAAACTTTTCAAGGATATTCCTATATCCAATCACTGACAAGATTCATTACATGAAAAAGTTTGAGCTTAAATTTTGTTCCCAAATTTTGAAATATTGCAATTTTTCGTTACAAATTACCGTCAAATTTTGATCAAATTTTGAGCTCAAATTTTTAGCTCAAAATTTGAGCAAAAGGTTTGAGCGTGTGAACACGCCTTTAACAAACACTACAGTCATACTTCCATATATAATTAATAGGTAACATACCTTAAGCACTGTAAGAATATTTTGATAAGTTATTCTAAATAACCGGGACATCAACAATCGTATGTACATAGGTTTTTCATATATGTTGAATACGTTGATTTGGTTATCTAGAATCTAAAAAGTTACGTTTGATTTTGGAATTTAAAGAATATTTTATACTTTTTTCAGTGGTTTTCAAGTGGTTTAGGAACGACAAACTCGATTTACTTGTCTTCAGTTGTTGGTTGGGTATATATTGCTTTCAGAACTATGTTGTAGTCTGAACAAAAATTTGTAACCATATATCGTGAAAATTCAAGGAATAGGGTAGATATTAAAAATCATAGCCCGTGGAGTTGTTATTGTAAAGATTTCTAAATTCAAACAACAAACTGTTCAGATGCTACAAATTTGCACTTCTTGTCCGAAGTTAGGTATTAAGCTGTGGCTGTTTGGACTTTACTTGCAAATTAATGACTTTTGCTAAATCCTTCATCTCTGGCTTCTGACGACTCCAAAGTATAAATCATACCAAAGTTACGCATTTTATTCAGAATATATTAGCGTTACGTATAAGTTGAAATTGACTGTTAATTCAAAACGATTCACTAAAATAGGCCTAATCGACGCCTTCATGTAAACCTATACCGTAAATATCGGTGGGAAAGCATCTTATCAAAAGAACACTGCTAGTTTATATCTCATATATATCTTTAATACATCATAAAATATAGCTGCAGTTGTGAATGGGAAAATGTAGTACACAATGTGAAGGTTAAACAAAAGTTGGAAATTTCAGAATATGATTTTTCATATCCGGAAATTGGGATATCCGCATTACCCGATGATATTACTACATATTTTACCCGCATAATCGAATGGTGCCTGCACATTACAAGCCGGAATAACAAAACTGCGACATATTTTGGTGCTATGTACGGTAAAAGACATTTTTTAGCATCTGTGTTGGTACAGATACGTTTGATTGCCTCTTAATTTCCTAACAACCGTTTCCTGGTCCTGAACAGTTGATAATGCACAAAGACATAACGCTATTAAATCATTAACATTTATAATTTTTGAAGCACCCTCCTTAGATTAAAATTAGGTACCTGTGCTATGATTTTAGCAACGTCCCGACGGTTAATTGCTTATTATCTCGTGTCAAACAATAACTTACTTCCAAATGTGTCTTTATCAGTTAATTTTCATATACTCGTGGGACCAGAAACAACATCAACTAATTTCTAGAATTTAATATTGCCGATATATTGTTTAACACTAGTTATTCACCCGGTGACGGTATTTGGGACAAACCTGGCCAGTCTGGTTTCACTTCCTGTTTTGTGGTCCCAATTTGAGCTTCCCGAGTCCCTTCGAGGACTTGAGAGGTCATTAATGCTTCTTTAGAACATTATTGGAACAGTAGTTATAGTTCTCGGTACTATAGTGGATTTAACACTAGTTATTCGCCCGGTGACGGTATCTGGGACAAACCTGGCCAGTCTGGTTTCACTTCCTGTTTTGTGGTCCCAATTTGAGCTTCTTGAGTCCCTTTGAGGACTTGAGAGGTCAATAATGCTTCTTTAGAACATTATTGGAACAGTGTGATAGTTCTCGGTACTATAGTGGATTTTCGTTACAAGTGTGGAAAATGTTGTGGCTGGGAATGGTTAGCTTACTTATTTGCCAAAGGGAGAGCGCGCTGACTGTCGAACAACGCCCAAAACGTTAAGCGAATAGGGATAGTTTACACTTTGCCACATACTCCGGAAGCTGGTGCTGTTTTTTTACTTCTTACTGCTTTTAAAACAGTGACGTTGCTATCTGGTATTTTCAATAAAGCATTTACTACAATTACACACAGAAATATAAGCAAATTTTTGGCGAATCGTTCGCGAAAAAGTAACAGCTATTCTATTGCTATTCGCGAATTATTCATGAGTGGTTCACGAACGATTCGCGAGAATATTGCGTTGATTTCTCAGCGAAACTGTATTAAAAATAGTACATACGACCGTACGTAACAATAACGTTGGTGATCAATGGCACCGGATGCTTAGCCCCTGGCACTTGTCATTCTACAAATGCACATAAAGTTATATCGGTAGTATCATATATTTTTGAGCGCGGCGGTAATCCTGAAAGACTAAGCGTTGAAGCGCGCCAAAGAAGCAGCAGGATGTCATCGAATTCTGGACGGAGCACGGTACCAATTCGGGCGTCCCAAATGTCGTATCGGTCGAATATCGAGGACGTTCGTTTGACCGACGAAGACGGCGGTGGGCTAACGCCTATCGACGAACGCATTTATCGGCGTTACGAATCAGAGAAAGTGGTCTGTTTTTTATTTAAATCAGATGTATTTTGGGTAGCATTGTACACATTTTTCTGGCCTGCCCACAGCCTTCCGAAAAGTGGGGAGATCGGGCATTTTAATTCTTGGGGGAAATTTTAAAGTTGAATGGGGAATAATTTTTGCTTAAAAATACTAAACATTTCCATATTTTTATGTATTTGCACTGCCGTGTATGTATTTTCAAGCCACAAAACGACGTTTTATAATTAGAAATAGCAGTAACTAAAAAAATATTTTGTATACAAAAAAATATATATTTGAGACAAAATTTTCGTATTTTAGCTGAACATGGGAGTTTTCGGCCGGGCAAGGCTGGTCTCACATGGGGGAATATTTCACGAACATTGTGAACTTGGAAAATGGGAGTCCCCCTACTGTGGACAGGCCAGTTTTTAGCAATAGTTTGGGTGTGTTGATGCATGTTATATTTATTCCGTGAGTCCACTTTGGGTGCATGGATTTCGAACGAACAGAGCTCGAGCACATGTCGAACAACAAAATGTTATCAAATACGTTCCGAACAACATTAACATTTTCATTATGGAAAGTTTTTTCTTCATTTACATGCAGGATACATTCTATCGAACGGTTTTCCAATTGATCTCGAATAGTTTTCGAAAGAACACCGATTAACATTCCAACAAGCATCGACAAACAACAGGAGTCACTTCTGGCAAAGACTGCGCCCAGAATTGTTGTTGTTCTGCTGAAATCAGGAACTGTTCACCATATATATTGTCGCCGTTGGAGGAGAACGAGCATGGAGTTGATGATGCATCAACGCAATATGCTTATTTACATTAGCCAATTTCGCGCATTTGTCCGCATTCATCAAAGAAAAAATGTCAAATCAACAGTTAAATGTTCTGTTTAGAGAGGATGTTTTCAAGAATGCAGGATGCGCACAAAAATAATTGCAATAAAAGCGCTCATCATAAGTAGCAACAATTATTGCTCTCTGAAATATATCGAATATTACTCATACAGTGCGCGCTACAAGTTACTGTTGCCTTTCGAGCGAGCGAGCAGTCAGCGAACATGGAGCAGCGTATTGTAAATGAAAGATCGAGAAGCTAGTAAGTGCGAACGGAAATGGTGGAAAATTTACATATCCAGGAACAAGTCTCGATCACATTACCGAACGAATTAAAAAAAACTGAAATCGCTAACAATATTGAACACATTTGAAACAAAAATTTTTGGAGCCATCATCGGGAACAACGCTGATTACTCGGGAACACAATGTATTCCATGCTTCATCAGCTGTACCGGCAGTAGTTGAAAAGTCCATCATAATGCCATTTGGATTATCGAAGTACGATAACGCACTCGAAATGAGGATTCGTGGTGTAGCATTTTCTGTTTCGTATTTGCTTTACTGTATAATGAGTGCCTAATAGTGTTAAAGCCCCGTAATGCGCGACCCTGATGATGGTTAAACGGCGCCTTGTAATAATACTCATGACAGTGCTTCTTATTACATAGTATAGTTTGATAAATAATTCTACTTTACTGATGGTCATAGATGATTAAAAATAAGTATTTTCAGTTGAGCATGCATCGTAATCTCCTTCTATTTTTATGTTCCGTGTCAACAGTTCCTGATGGAAATAAATGCAACTCGTTCGCGATAAAACTTGTTAAATAACCCGAGAAAAGCCGCAATTGGGTTGCAGTTAATAATTTTTCGCGAGCTGGTTGCTAATAACTCGGCAAGATTTGCTTTGGACGATTAGCGAAAGATTATTTGCTTTTGTTTCTGTCAGTAACTGGTCCATCCGTCGCTTGCCGTATGACTCTATCCGTGTTTTTTTGGCATCACAGTCATTTTGCATTTTGAGATTAGTTTTATTTTTGACTAATAGTTTTTTTAATTATTTAACCTGTTCAGATTATTTATGATTAATAGTTATTCTTCTCAAAAACGTTAACCGACATCATCGCATGTTGTGCATGTCTTTTGATTTGCGGACCAAGGCAGTGCTTTACACAGTTTTTTCTAAAATTGGACACTGGGTCTGATTCCTAATTTACTGGGTCTGATTAGAGATTTCTTGGTCTAGAGAAGGGATAATTGTATACGCATACACAAAAAGTAATTATAATAATAGAAGTTTATGCATCATAAGTACATCAACATAACATGTGCAGGCGAGTAATATATCTGCGCGACGAAGGTGTGCGGAATATTTTTGCAGTTATGGCCAAAATTACGGGGAAAAATGATTATGAAAATTTTGAAGGAACACGGAAGGTTATTGGATTTAAAAGGTTTATTTCGACTGATAACTTTGTCAAATGGTGGTGTAAAACAAAATTTACGACAGTGATACTTAGTCCAAATTGGCTCTGAATGGAAAATGTCTGAGTCTGATTAGAAAATTTTGAGTTTGGACCCACTCGTGGACCCTAAAAATACCCTACTGAGTGTGTTTACACTTTTTTCGGTTCGTAAGTGTTTGCACTTGGCGGCTGGCAATTGAATTGGAACCTCTATTGTTTTGGCCACAGTATTCAGGACCAAAAATTGTTTCACAGTAAACTGTATTGTGTGTAAATGTGTATGTATTTTCTTGAACATTGCGGCAAATGTTGATTCTGAGTTTCAGCAATGTAGACGATACGAGATGTCAAGGACTTCGTCTGTTGGGACTTTCATGATGAATAAGAAACGTTATTTTTCGGGCGCTATAGAATAAAAATAATATTGGGGAAATTTTGAGAAATTTATATTTATGCAGATTTAACAAGTTCTCAAAATTTACTCAATTTTCTAAAATAGTCGGAATTTTGTCCATTATTTTGCGGTGTTTCAAGATTTTTTCGTCATTTTGATCTTTGTTTAAAGAAATCATATTGTTCATGCGAGGAAAATACTTCAGATGTAATAAAAGAAAAAACATTGACATAAACAGAGAAACAACATTTTCATTAAACAGCAGCTGGAAAGTTTCGGCAACGGCCGTGGTAAGTTTCCCATCATCCGCCTTTTTCATTACTCAGTAAGTCTCTGACTTGCTGTGGTAAGAATTTTGTAGTTCCCTGTTCCCATTGCAGCCTTATAGTTGTGACTTTTACTCCATATCCTGCCTTTGACATTCTTGTAATGATGCTGATGTTGCCTATAACAAACCCAATCCCAAATATTTATATGTAGTTATTGCTATGTATGCGTTCCAGAATTTTTTCTATGCCCTTATTTTATCAATTTATTGCGATCTAATCTCCAGTGTCCCTGTTTATATGGATTTCCATAATGATTTGGCAGCCATGGTGTTTAAATTATAACCAGTATATCGATATCCACAATTATTGAAACGGAGCGAGCGGATCCACCAATAACTTTGCTAGCGGCAAAAATCATAAAAAAATTTTTGTCCGACTGTGGAGATTGTAACTCACCACCGGATGGATAGATGGATCTCCACAAATTTTTTATTTGATCACAAATTCAGTCTATTTGCAATGACATTAAACTCGTTGAATACGTGTTCTGGGTCAAAATTGGCCGCAAATATCATGGATCACATTATTTTACCATATTGCCTGTATTATTAACCCTGTTGGACTGTGTTGGAGTAAATTTTGCACAAAACATAGTCAAATTTCGCCACTTTTCCAATATAGATGTAAGTACAGGTCAATCGAAACGATATGTAGGTTTTAGATGTGGTTAAATTTATGCGATAAAAGCTATAATTGTATTTGCGTGGTATGCACCAAAAGACCCGTGTTAAAGGTCCTACTTATATGTAAAAATACGTTTTCAAATTATTTATTTTTAATGTGTGATTCATAAATTTCAAAAAAAATTATCTTTTTGGTCATTGGCAGAAGAAATAAAGTTCCTTGGTTTTGATATATGACTAAAATGACCATAGCATTCTTATTTAAGCATTGTCGATGATATCATGGGACTTAACCGGACTTAGGGGCCTGAATTTGGGGCTACAAAATGATCACTAAGAGCCACACTGTCGCTCCGTTTCCCTCGTTTTGCGAGTTACTAGTGTTTATTTCTGGTGTAGTTTTTCGATTCGTCTGTAGATTCATATATTACAGATAACTTATATTTCACGGAAGAGGCCCCTAGCAGCTGTTGATTGCTCAGTTTGGCTGCAAAGGCACAATTTTATTTGCAAGACAGATTAGCAAGCAATACTGCAAGACTGTCATGCAGGAGCATTACTCCCAGATACATAGAAGGTTACATAGATGAGAACAAGGTTTTTTTGGGTCCGCAGGTGGGTCTGGACCCAAATATTTTTACGTGGACCCCAAAAATTTTAGGACTGTGGAACCGGCTTTTAGGAAAGTGGACCGGCTTCGGAGACATAAGATTGCTAATAAATTCTATTACAAAGCGTAGGCTTTCAGCCGTTTGTGCTTACATCAGTATATAGTTGCTTGCTGCTGGTTTCACGGATGGCCCTCGTCGTTTATCCTGGTTTGGGACAGGCAGAAAATAATTTATTTGTAATTATGTAATAATGTCAAATTGCGTTTCGTAATTACGTTTCTTTATATTGTGTAGAATTTCGTTAAATTGTCTAGCCGAAAATTGTAACTCTATACACAGCGTTTAAAGTTTGGACCCAAAACAAATTTGCTGAACCCAAGCTGGACACAGGGTCCATTTTGAGAAAAAAACCCTGGATGAGATTACTTATTTTCTGTATGTACCTGGGACATCTGTGTCATAATGTTCTACCAAGGCCATTATGACAGCCGCTTTGAGCACTCCCTGTTCTCCAAGTAGCAGATTCCGTAGTTATGCACGAGTAAAATTATGGTGACCCCACCAATCACCCTATTTAGTAATTTCGCCTAAAATTGTTACGAACGATTTTTAGTCAAATGGCGCAAAACTGTTCGCTAACAGCTGCTCTGTGATCAATCTAGCCATTTTTCTTTCGCGAAAATTCGGATAAAATTATCGAAATTTTTGAGGACCGATATTTGTCGAATTTCAAATAAGCGAGGCATGTTCACGAAATGTAAGAGTTTTATACAAGCTTTATACGCATTAGCGAACAGAATTTTTGCAAATTCAAATCGCCAAAATTCTGTTGGTTCTCGAGGTATGATTTCTGGCACTTGGATTTGATTTCGCCCATTTTCGGTTAGCGAAAAACCGAATAAAATGCAGCACTTTTTCCGCGGCAAGAATTTGCGATTCGATATCTGTTATTACAAAATAATATGATGGCTTGTAGGAGCACCTTAAATTTAATGACGCATGATTACCTTTGGTCATTTCGGTGGGAGGAAAAGAGGGCTTGTGCAAGTGGTTGTAGAACGATGTTGGTGTTAAGGAAGATGTGGTGGCACTGGTTATGCTGGGTGTATTGTAGCTAGTGTTGGTTCAGTTGGGATTTTTTGTTGCACTATGAATCGAGGCAGATGGCAGCTATGATTGCTGTTGTGACACCACCAAGGTTGATAGAACAACCTAGCGCGGCTACCCATATTTTATATTTTTATTGTTGTTTTGGATTAGCCAAAACATTAGTTTTTACTTTCGGTCTACCCAACAGCTATAATTTGAATCACCAGAGTTATTCGGAAATTATTTTTTATATTTTTGCATTGGTATAAGAGTGGATTTATATTATATATATTTTAGTATAAAGATTATGTTGACTCTGGCCGCGCGCAAGCCGACAAAACGCGATCTAATACACCACCTCCCGGGACGCGAACGAGGCGTGCACGCGTAAAAGCGGTAAGTTCGAAGAATACTAAGTAACAGTAATTAACATTGTTGTAATATCTGCATCCCGCAGGGGTTTCTTTCTGAAAATCAGGTGGCTGTAATATTTTCCACCAATGTGTAACATTTTTCCATGGCGTGTTGCGGCATAAATGCGAAGTATTTATATGTACAGTACTCGCCACAATTGGACCGCTGCTCGCTCGTAACTTGCTCGTGGGAAAATAAAAAAAACTATGTTTATAAGTTTATTAGTTCGTTTTTTGTTCGGTCTTAGGGCGACGATCAATTGTGGTGAGTACCGTAATATATACATAATTGCATAATGTATGTTATATAGAAAAATACAAACACTCTTGTAGATGTGTTGTGCTGCAGTATACACCTCTATGGTGTTAGGCAGTATACACACATACGGAAAATTTAATGTTTCCAAGTTCTTGCTAATTTTAAAACAGCCGTGTTGAAGTTGCCTGGGGGTGCGGGCACGCCTCTGACAATGGGAGGCGTTCTCGGGTTCAAATGTGACCCCGATTTCGAAGGGGAGGAGGAATGCGGGGCATATTGTTATTAATATGTTTCTAATATATAACTCGTCTTCGAATCAATTACGCGGGTCCGGTGTTGCACAAACTAACATTTTTTATTAAATTATGCTTCTTAATTTAACACAATCGAAATTCGTTAAATTAATCGCAAACGATGGTTATATAGCGTTTCATGGGGCTTCAAAGGTTTTAAGGAGGATCATCCCGATTCCCAAAATATAATGAACCTTCATTTTTTGGTTATATATTGCGTGCAGGACATCAAAATTGTTATAGGTATTTCTGAAGGCTGATTACTATGATTGGGTTACCTGCGTTTAAGGTCACTGAACCCGATTTCCACAATATAATCTGTCTTCAGCTGTTTGGTTACGTATTAGGCACAGTTTACCAAGAATATTTCTGTATATGTTTTCCGGTAGGTTGAATACGATGGTTTGTTTATCGAGAGATCAGAATGAGTATCTTATGTTTTTCAGACGTTTTCATTGGATTTATGGTCATTGAACGGTGTTTTTTCTTTTCTTTTGTTCTTTATTATTACTGTTTGCTGGCGCTTGTTGTTCGATTATTTTTCGACGAATCAGTTGTACGAATATCATTAAGATTTATTTTCAGTGATTAATCTATCGCATTCTTACATAAATTTCATATTTTAGAAAATCAATCAATGGAAAAGTGCTGCACGCCGTGATCGCGAAATGAGCGAAGTCACTGATCAAGGCAAGGCGTACGCGGCCGAGTAAGTTGGTCAAGATCCGGCCGATATCACACAAAATGAATAAGCTAAAATTTATTTGTGTTGTATTGCTGGCAGTCATGTCGATGAGTAAGTTGGTCAAAATCCGGCCGATATCACACAAAATTAATAAGCTAAAATTTATTTGTGTTGTATTGCTGGCAGTCATGTGGATGAGTAAGTTGGTCAAAATCCAGCACACAACGAAATTAATAAGCTAAAATTTATTTGTGTTGTATTGCTGGCAGTCATGTCGATGAGTAAGTTGGTCAAAATTCGGCCGATATCACACAAAATTAATAAGCTAAAATTTATTTGTGTTGTATTGCTGGCAGTCATGTCGATGAGTAAGATGGTCAGAAATCCCGGCCGATATGGCGCACAATTAATTAATAAGCTAAAATTTATTTGTGTTGTATTGCTGGCAGTCATGTCTACTAGAGAAGTTGGTCAATTTGCTGATATCACACAAAATTAATAAGCTAAAATTTATTTGTGTTGTATTGCTGGCAGTCATGTCGATGAGTAAGTTGGTCAAAATCCGGCCGATATCACACAAAATTAATAAGCTAAAATTTATTTGTGTTGTATTGCTGGCAGTCATGTCGATGAGTAAGTTGGTCAAAATCCGGCCTATATCACACACAAAATTAATAAGCTAAAATTTATTTGTGTTGTATTGCTGGCAGTCATGTCGATGAGTAAGTTGGTCAAAATCCGGCCGATATCACACAAAATTAATAAGCTCAAATTTATTTGTGTTGATTACTGGCAGTCATGTCGATGAGTAAGTTGGTCAAAATCCGGCCGATATCACACAAAATTAATAAGCTAAAATTTCTGTGTGTTGTATTGCTGGCAGTCATGTCGATGAGTAAGTTGGTAAGAAAGTCGGCCGATATCACACAAAATTAATAAGCTAAAATTTATTTGTGTTGTATTGCTGGCAGTCATGTCGATGAGTAAGTTGGTCAAAATCCGGCCGATATCACACAAAATTAATAAGCTAAAATTTATTTGTGTTGTATTGCTGGCAGTCATGTCGATGAGTAAGTTGGTCAAAATCCGGCCGATATCACACAAAATTAATAAGCTAAAATTTATTTGTGTTGTATTGCTGGCAGTCATGTCGATGAGTAAGTTGGTCAAAATCCGGCCGATATCACACAAAATTAATAAGCTAAAATTTCTGTGTGTTGTATTGGTGGCAGTCATGTCGATGAGTAAGTTGGTCAAAATCCGGCCGATATCACACAAAATTAATAAGCTAAAATTTATTTGTGTTGTATTGCTGGCAGTCATGTCGATGAGTAAGTTGGTCAAAATCCGGCAGATATCACACAAAATTAAATAAGCTCAAAATTTATTTGTGTTGTATTGCTGGCAGTCATGTCGATGAGTAAGTTGGTCAAAATCCGGCCGATATCACACAAAATTAATAAGCTAAAATTTATTTGTGTTGTATTGCTGGCAGTCATGTCGATGAGTAAGTTGGTCAAAATCCGGCCGATATCACACAAAATTAATAAGCTAAAATTTATTTGTGTTGTATTGCTGGCAGTCATGTCGATGAGTAAGTTGGTCAAAATCCGGCCGATATCACACAAAATTAATAAGCTAAAATTTATTTGTGTTGTATTGCTGGCAGTCATGTCGATGAGTAAGTTGCTCAAAATCCGACCGATATCACACAAACTAATAAGCTAAAAATTATCTGTGTTGGCGGTAATGCTGGCAGTCATACTCCACGGAGTAAGAATCGTGGTCAAAATCCGGCCGATATCACACAAAATTAATAAGCTAAAATTTATTTGTGTTGTATTGCTGGCAGTCATGTCGATGAGTAAGTTGGTCAAAATCCGGCCGATATCACACAAAATTAATAAGCTAAAATTTATTTGTGTTGTATTGCTGGCAGTCATGGTCGATGAGTAAGTTGGTCAAAATCCGGCCGATATCACACAAAATTAATAAGCTAAAATTTATTTGTGTTGTATTGCTGGCAGTCATGTCGATGAGTAAGTTGGTCAAAATCCGGCCGATATCACACAAAATTAATAAGCTAAAATTTCTGTGTGTTGTATTGGTGGCAGTCATGTCGATGAGTAAGTTGGTCAAAATCCGGCCGATATCGCACAAAATTAATAAGCTAAAATTTATTTGTGTTGTATTGCTGGCAGTCATGTCGATGAGTAAGTTGGTCAAAATCCGGCCGATATCACACAAAATTAATAAGCTAAAATTTATTTGTGTTGTATTGCTGGCAGTCATGTCGATGAGTAAGTTGGTCAAAATCCGGCCGATATCACACAAAATTAATAAGCTAAAATTTATTTGTGTTGTATTGCTGGCAGTCATGTCGATGAGTAAGTTGGTCAAAATCCGGCCGATATCACACAAAATTAATAAGCTAAAATTTATTTGTGTTGTATTGCTGGCAGTCATGTCGATGAGTAAGTTGGTCAAAATCCGACCGATATCACACAAAATTAATAAGCTAAAATTTATTTGTGTTGTATTGCTGGCAGTCATGTCGATGAGTAAGTTGGTCAAAATCCGGCCGATATCACACAAAATTAATAAGCTAAAATTTATTTGTGTTGTATTGCTGGCAGTCATGTCGATGAGTAAGTTGGTCAAAATCCGGCCGATATCACACAAAATTAATAACAAATTATTGTGTTGTATTGCTGGCGTCATGTCGATGGTGGTTGAAAAATGGCCGATATTGACACAAAATTAAACCTATAATTTATTTGTGTTGTATTGCTGGCAGTCATGTCGATGAGTAAGTTGGTCAAAATCCGGCCGATATTAAATCTCACACACAAAATTAATAAGCTAAAATTTATTTATGTTGTATTGCTGGCAGTCATGTCGATGAGTAAGTTGGTCAAAATCCGACCGATATCACACAAAATTAATAATCTAAAATTTATATGTGTTGTATTGCTGGCAGTCATGTCGATGAGTAAGTTGGTCAAAATCCGGCCGATATCAGAAATTATTAATTAGCTAAAATTTATTTCTGTTGTATTGCTGGCAGTCATGTCGAAGAAGAAGTTGGTCAAAATCCGGCCGATATCACACAAAGTTAATAAGCTAAAATTTATTTGTGTTGTATTGATGGCAGTCATGTCGATGAGTAAGTTGGTCAAAATCCGACCGATATCACACAAAATTAATAAGCTAAAATTTCTGTGTGTTGTTTGGTGGCGTCTGTCGTGTAGAAGTTGGTCAAATCCGGCCGATATCGCACAAAATTAATAAGCTAAAATTTATTTGTGTTGTATTGCTGGCAGTCATGTCGATGAGTAAGTTGGTCAATATTGCTGATATCACACAAAATTAATAAGCTAAAATTTATTTGTGTTGTATTGCTGGCAGTCATGTCGATGAGTAAGTTGGTCAAAATCCGGCCGATATCACACAAAATTAATAAGCTAAAATTTATTTGTGTTGTATTGCTGGCAGTCATGTCGATGAGTAAGTTGGTCAAAATCCGGCCGATATCACACAAAATTAATAAGCTAAAATTTCTGTGTGCTGTATTGGTGGCAGTCATGTCGATGAGTCTAACATTATTTCTCGTTTTGATTGTAGTGGTCATTCTTTGCATAGTAAGTTAGAATAGCTGTAGCAAGCCAACAACTATTTCATTCTGTAATAATACTCTTAAGTAAAGTTTGAGCATAACTTTGGTTATTGTACTTTTGACCTCACGATTTTCATGATTGTTTCAACCTGGGAGGGTAAGTATGTTGTTTTGAATCTCTGTGGAGTTGGCACATATCGAGTCGGTCTTATTAGACCTCCTTGATTCAATTCAAGCAATCCTGGTGAAGATGACTGAGTCAGTCTGCCTTCGGCTTGCGTTATTAAATTCAAATGGTATATGTGATGTCATATAGGGACCAGGGATTATTACCCTCCCCGGACAACTCCCCCTAGAGGCGCCCCATGTGTCGAACACATTCCGGTGTCAAAGGTGCAACATACTTCACTCCCCCAGCCCAACCCAAGCGACGTCGAAGGCGCACCTCTTCCACCGCCGGCCGGTTGATCGCCCTAAAAGGCTGAAGTCGGCCCCCCGCGAGCATCCTGCTACCCCTAGGTCGTCGGACATCGTACATGTATGTCATGTACATAGATAGGTGTCGAAGGAGGGTGTAGAGGGTTAACATCCCCTAATGGTCGGACCCCAAGCTACATATGCCCTCTTGAAGGCTCCGCGCCGCGCTCCCGTGGACGAAGTTCGCGGGCGGGCGGCCGGCCGAAGGTATGCGGAAAATTTTAGCGAAAAATAGGCAAAAATAAGGTTGAAAAATGGGTAAAATTGGAAAAAAATGATCACAATTCTTCAAAAATTGAGGGAAAAGATTGAGGTCTTAAAAGTTTTCTAAAATTTGCCACCCCTGGCGGTTTCCCAGCCCCCAGTCCCCTACCGTTACTACCCCCTCACCGATACCATCTACCCCTAAGCCGACGAACCGTCGACAGGTATGATATATAGCAACTATTCTTAATAGTAGTAATAGAAGCACTGATTGCAACAACGAATGTTCCTAGGAGCGTGTAATTTACACAAATTGTGTAATAATAATACCATCTATCGCTACAAGACCTGTTGAGCATTGTAGCAATATATAGCATTGTTCCATAAAAAATCTTGCAAATGGAACAACTAGCACTAAATATGTAAAAACATTACGAATTATTGCTACATATTTCAAAATCGTTTTGTAGTAATATGTGTTACAACGTTCAGTGAGTGCACACATTTTTCTGTGAACGCTGCATTAGTATTTTTAAGCAAAACTATTCCCCACTGCGACATTTCCGCCGAGAATGAACATGGGGGTTCTCGAAGTTAACTCTCCCCACTTTTCGAGGGGTGTGGATAGGCCAGAATTGTCTGGCATATTTGTGTGTGTGAACTTACATATTGTGCCTCTTTCGTCAGGCTGTGACATCGCCTGATCAAGCTTCGTTTCGGTCACGTAAAAAGCCTAACACGCTAGAAATTACAGATATACACTACGCACAAAAACGACTGTGGCGTTTCGAGCGAGCGAGATCGAGCGACTGGTCCGCATTTCGAAACTATTCAAACATTGAATAAATTTTTTAGAACAATAATTTATTTCGAGCGGTTTAGAATATAGCGAAGGTCATTTTTTGGCGGGTACTGTAATAACCGCTTGAGTGTGCTAGCCAATCCAAAGTAGAGTGCAACTAACACATCGCATTTTGTTCAATTACGTAAATACGAAATCAACACTCATTCGTAAATACGAAATATCACTCTAGCCGTAGTTGTTTCTGTCGAAAACGAATTATAATAGTTCGGTTTTGTGGTATCTAATATCGCAACGAGTTATAATAGTGTTTCATAGTGCGCAACAATGCCACGTGTTTTGTGGTGAATAACAGGGACTTTCGTGATTCCTTTTCAATACCGCGATTCAGCCTGCTCTGTGGTTACGCCTATTGATCGATGTCGATATATTAGTTTATAATCATGCTTTAAGAAACATTTTTGTAATTACCGAAAGGAATTCGATTTTGATAATACCTCAGCTGCCATATATTGTAAGACACGGCTGTTTCGGTTTCGTTCGTATATTGAGACGTTCGTTTGAAATCGTTGTTATTAGGTTCAAGAAAATGCAGGAAGAGCGTGCAGAAATATTGGCGCTCGAAGCAGCCGATCTGGAAGGCGCGGCAAAGTTTTGGGTCGGCAAGGACTACGTCAACTTTATTTTCAAAGACTTTGTCGAATTGGACGACCCCTTTGCCGGTATTGAAAGCGTGCTTATCATTGATATGCTTATGATTTTGTAATGCGTGAAAGTTTGTTTAGTTTTGTTGTCGAGCGTTCGGAATCTTTCATGTCAGCCGCGTCAAGCGTCATTACTTTTCGTTTAAACGTTATTATATTGGAAGTGAGAGCAGGAAAATTGGTAATTGTATATAATTGGCATGTCCATAGTCCTCCGAAAAGGGGAGAGAGGGCAGGAACTTCTGGGCCCCCGTGTTCATTCCCGGGGGATATTTCGAAATGGTGGGGAATAAATTTTGCTTCAAAATAATAAATATTTCCGTATTTTCATGTAGTTTTACTGCCGTGCATGTATTTTCAAGCTATAAAACGACGTTTTAGCACTATAAATAGTGGCGATTAATATTTAAAAATATCTTGCATTCAAAAAACATAATTTGAGACATAAAATTTTTTGGATTTAGTCGAACATGTGGGCTTCGGCGCAGTGGAGGGGAGGAGGACGGACATGGGGAAAACGTCATGAGCATGGTGGAATTGGAAAAGTGTGGCGGAAGGGTTCGCACATCTTCCACACCGTGGATAAACCAGTATAATTAATTTAATTACCAGTTGCGAGAAATACGTTATTATATGTGAATGTGGTATAAAAAAGCGACCAGAAAGTAGAGCTTGCCAGAAACGATCTAATTAGTTACTTGAAGTTAGTTTGATGTTCCAATTTGACAAAAATTTTAGTTTCTTATTTAGGGCATGTTGTTTTATGTGTAGGTTGAGCTTTTTGATGTTAGTCCGAAATTTGTGCACGGATAGCTAAATTTTGGTCGATTTCTATTGGATGTTCGATCGTTCTAAACGTGATAGTCATTTCTGACGAGTGTTAGATGTGAAAATAAATTATGTCGCTACATCTTGCAGGTGTTTATTATGTTTATGGCATAGGTCATATTGTGGTAATGCACGTAGGTGTTAGCCGCTCTAGTGGCGCCTTCAGGTACATTGAACTCAGTAACCTCATGTTACAAGCGAAAACATATTTTAACTAGTAAGTCTGTCGAGATTGCAGAGCGTAGTGAAGCATAATTACACCTACGTCTTTTGCATGCACAGACAATCAGCTCTCGATGGCATACGTTGATATGCTATATGTGCATATCACACAATATCGCACAGGTTACAACAAAAGTAGCACCGACACTAATCTTCCCATGCCCGAAAACATCCAAGTGCGTACCAGGATGTAAAAAATTAGTAATTTTGTGTCGAGGAACCATGGCAGCGCCATACCCACGAACCAAGGGAACCACGAGTCGCAGAGCATAACCAACCCCGGCAATGAGTAACTTCAGAACCGGAGCATTAATCGAAAAACAAAAAAGGCATCTGCATTTATCATTTTACTGTGAAATAAAACGAGCCAGAGAAAAAACTCTAAAGTTAAGATAAAATAACCTTGCTTCCATTAACGGCACTAAAATTGATAAAAATCCTCATTTTGCCTGTGACAACGAACCATGGGGGCAGCGTACCCCCATACCCATGGAACTATGGGTCGTAGAGCAAAACCACCGGCCATTAGTTTCCCATGCCCGAAAACCCCCAAGTGCAACTTTTCAGCCGCCCAGGACGTCAGAACAAATTTTTGAATTTTGGGTCGAAGAACCACGAGGGTGCCATACTTCAAAGCACATAGCTGCAGAACCGGAGCCTTAACAAAAAAGGGCATTAGAATTTTTCAATTTACTATGAAATAAAGCCAACCAGAAAGAAAAATTCGAAAGTTAAGATAAAAATAACCTTGGTTCCGTGAAGGGTACTAAAATTGGGTAAAAATGCCCGAAAGCCCTCAGGTGAAACTTTTCAGCCGCACAGGACGTCAGAACACATTTTCGAATGTTGGATCGAGGAACTAAGAGGGTCCCTTGCATCAAACCCCATAACCCCAGAAGCGGAGCTTCTGTGAATGGTACTAAAATGTGATAAAAACCGCTATTTTGACCTCTGACACCGCAACCAGAGCTGAAATCCAAAAAGCTCTGGTATATACACTGGGCTTTCCATTCGCTGAAAATTTTGCCAGGGGCATGAACCAGGGGTCTCTGATTCCGCACCGGGGTCGCCCGATTTTACCAGGGGTATTTTTCAAAGAGAAAAACGGTTAAAAATCGTGTCATAAACACTGCCAAAAACGCGTTTGATGGAGAGAAAAAGTGATTTTGAAGCAAATTTTAATAAATTTTGCGAAATTCTTGGCTTCAGAACGCAATTTTAGTACAAATTTTGATCAAATTTTACATATTTTGGATACATTGGAAACAAAAAATTTGACTAGCGGCACCGAACAGGGGGCCCAAAATTTTGCCAGTTGGCACGAGCCGGAGGGCACCTGTTTTGAACCAGGGGAACCAAAAAATGCCAGGGGGCCCTTCACCCCCTCTCAATTTGGAGAGCCCAGTATACACGGCAAATCACTATGCCGATTCGAATGATCCAAAGATTATGAAAATCGGTTAAGTCGTTGCCGAGTTATGGCGGCCGATCACAGACACAGCCGGAATTTAAAAGCTTTCACCCCTGCAACACACAATCTCCGCTACGTTACACTACGCTCTGATGAAGTCAACTTACAACAAATCAAAAACTGGTTATTCGAACTGATAGCTTCTTATTATTTTAAAACAAATATAGGTTTCCTTCAAAAAATTGAGTTTCTTTAAAATGATTAGGGTAAATGTTCCGCATATTATTTGCAACGATATTTTCTATATTCAACAGATTTCATTGATCGCTCAATCACTCAGCGGATGCCGTGGCACGACATCAGTTCGGTCGTGTACGGTAGCGCTGCCCGAGATACCGCCCGGCACTTTATTCAACGATGGAATGCGGCTAAAGTTGAAAAGCTAAAACATGACGAATCCTATCCGTTGCTGGTGCCTAAATCCTACGACCGCGTTCAAGTTCCCAAAGTTTTCCGAAATATTCCCGGATGCTCGAAAACCAACGTACAGGTACGCTGAGGTGACTGAATAGTACAACGTAGTGCCCATACTCCGTGTTTGCTGAACTATCAATAATTGTATACGTGGCATTGGTAGCCCTTGTTGTTTTTTTATACAAGTGTTTTTTCTGTTGTATCTGGCGATATTAAACAGGTTATGCTTGTGGGAGAACTGATACATGAGGTGTTCTCATGTTTCTGACAATTTCATAACAAAAGCTTGTAATAGGACCACGTGGAAAGCAGTTAAATTGGTTGTCTGGCGTAACCTGTCAAGTGCTTGAAAGTCTTCTCAAAGCCAACACAGTCATTCTTTTTGAAAATATATTTAGTGAGACGCTCTATAGCACATTATTTATTATGTTTAAATTTCGTAAATCTACAGTACTTGCCAGAAATAAATGCTATTCGTTTGCTGTTCTGCACCGGAAGGGTTTCCTAAAAATCATGCTTAACTGCTGTGTGTATATTAAATTCAGCCTTATTTCGGAAGCCAATAATTATAAATATTCACAACACATGAACTGGTGTTGATTACTGGAAATTTAGGTAAAACTTTTCCAAAGGATCAAATCAATAATTAAGCTTTGGCATGTTTTAGTGATTATGGCTAGCTAAGTTTGAAGGCACTGTGACTAGAGACCGTTGGGTTAGCAATGTCATTGTACTTGTACCGTAAATATTTATTTTAACTCAGCAATCATTTCCAAGTAATAGGAGATAACAGCAAAGTTACACTAAATATCTCAAAAAGCGCAAACTTTTTCTTGATGAAGAGATCGTTGCTGTGATATTTTGCAAGCTTTCTATTTAATGGTGTATGTGCGACGAATGTCCGTTCCAAATTGTGCCAACCAATACCAAGTTTTAAAAACAGCAGCTCTACCGACAAGAAATATTTGGTGTTGACAATCTTACTGTTCCATGAAGGGTTTATATGATTACAGCAGGTAATTTATTGTAATGCCGCGTTCATTCGAAAGATTTTAGCGCCTTATGTTTACCCCTTATTTAGATTACATGCGATAACGTCTTAATATGAACTGATTTTGGCCTGAAATAGGCGATTTGTTCAAACCCTGCTTGCAAGTAAAAGGAGATGTAGGCAAATAATTTTACTTATATGTTCTATCCTATGATCACATTCAGTTGGAAAAATTTAACAAATTTTGCCAATCAGTTCTCGAGTTACAGGCGTCGTAGCAAACGCTGCGTTTAATGCTGTGTATTGCAACTCGGCAACAGCATGATCTATCTTAGGATAAATTTATTCAGTAATAATCTGGTTTGGCGTAACTATTTAATTTTATGAACACGTTTTAGCTTCTGCGAAGTTCGTCTGATTGGTCAGCGGGAATGAATCATACCGAAGAATCAATACATCAAGCTTACATTGATCTGATCACCAACGCAGAGCAATATATTTACATCGAAGTAAACTTTTGAACACTTTTAGTTGACATCTAAGCATTTTGGGTTTGCTCCTTTTATGCATAAGTCTACAAACATGCTTGACGAGACATGATCGTTGATCCTCTGGTAATAGTTCGGTCGACGCTTATTACTGTCTTTTTCATTCGCTGAAAATTTTGCAAACCGCATGAAACGGAGCGTTTGGTTGGGAACTGGGGGCGCCGAGAGTTGTTCGGGGGCGTAAACTGTCCCGCTAGCATAAACCGGTTGTTTCCCTGGCTTCAAAATCTCAAAATTTTATATTTTTTCAGCGAAAAAACGCTAAAATTGTTAATAAATTGTCACGGTGCGAAAACGGCTCAAAAACGTTTCAACCAACTTTTAAATAGTTTTTTTGCTAAAATTGATTAATTTTTTACTTCACAAAGGGACTTTTGTAAAAAAATTAATTTTTTATGTCAACTAACTGGGGTGTTTTACCGAAGGGGAGTTGAACATTTTGACTGAGGACCGCAACGGGGAGGGGCACCCGTTTTCGTCTGGGTGGCCATCACATTCCCTCATTTTGGAGAAGCCAGTTTGAAATACTGGTATAATGAATCCTAGCCTGTATTATTCGACAGACGTTGCATAACTATTGTATAGCGGATCTAATATTCCCCACACGAGTCAAATATCGATAAATGTTTTGTGGCCATATGATTAAGCCAGCGATTACAAACATTAATGTGTTGTTCATTTTCGGCTGTTGTTGTTATCTTTTTCTAAGGCAGGCTTTTGCTATAGGCAGAGAACATTTTTATGTATAATTGGGATGGATAAACGTCTCCTGCGTCACCCTCAGTAGCTAAAAATTTTTAAATAATTTTATAGTCAACACAATGCATATCGCATTTATATGTGGCTAATTTGTCAAAGCTGACGGTTATATTACAGTGACTCAAATTTGTAACGAGGTTATGTATACACATAATGTTTTGTCCTCTACATCGCCGGTTCGTGAAAGAGAACATGGCTACGTATCTTGCTTGAAACCAGCACCGAGTGAAATGATATTCGTCTTACGTCAGGACCATAGAGAGATCATTTAGCGTTATGATCTGATACGAGGTTACAAATATATGCGTCCCATAAATTTATTACACCTAAACTTTTGAAAACGGCTGCTATGTGTCTTTGAATTTTTTCTATTCTAATTGATTCGTTTAAAAATCGGCATGAAACTACAATTGACGTAATTCGTATGTGCGTGTATTTTGCAGCAAATATTTTCCATAGTCTGGTGAAATGATATTCGTACTGTGCTTGTTTTCCCAGCGAGGAACTACTGTTTTAAAATGCCCAAAAGTATTGGGGATTTTGATTTGGCCTGTGGGATATAGCTCTGTATCTGCCCTCTAAACTCGTAATATAAAATAAGCTGGCGGACAGTAGTTGGACAAATCAAGTTAAGACAAAACAAATTCTTTCTAGTTTTAACGTTATCGCG
>JASANE010009676.1:0-48394 GCA_030248225.1 Trileptium ribeirensis | reverse complement strand
TTGTCCTTCGTTCAGTTACGTACTACTAAGAAGGTAGATGGTTACAGCAGGATGGTGGTTAGTGTGGCTTAGGGGAGTACGGATCTTAGGGTTTAACAACCCCCACCTCTGTGGACACTTGTAACGATTTTTGGCTATATATGCTAGTCTATATATATGTACTTGTCGGCCATCTTAAGAGGTAGATGGTTACAGCGGGATGGTGGTTGGTATGGCGTAGGGGAGTCCGATTCTTAGGGGTTAACAACCCCTCCTACTGTGGACACCTGTAACGATTTTTGGCTATATATGCTAGTCTATATATTAGTACCTGTCGGCCATCTTAAGAGGTAGATGGTTACAGCGGGATGGTGGTTAGTATGGCTTAGGGGAATCCGATTCTTAGGGGTTAACAACCCCACCTACTGTGGACCCCTGTAACGATTTTTGGCTATATATGCCAGTCTATATTTATGTACGCGGTCGGCGATCTTAAGAGGTAGACGGTTACAGCGGGATGGTGGTTAATATGGCATAGGGAGTCCGATTCTTAGGGTTAACCATCCCACCCACTGTTGACACCTATAATGCTGTATATGTAACATCCTGTGTATGTTATACGGCTGAGAATGAGAAACATTCCGTGTACCGGTTTGGTTTTTCGAGTCTGGGCCGGAATGTCTCATTCTACTTGTGGTTCTTGTTATCCTCATTTGTGGATCTCGTATGTGCAGAAAAGTTGTGATATCGTCATCACATAGTTGTATACAGCTGGCATATGTCATTTCTTGCTTTCATAATATCTTTTAAGACGTATATATATGTTTACCTGTCTGAATCCGCGATGCAGAACCAAAGCATTGAGCTGTGCCGGTAGGTATGCCACTTCGTCTATAGCAGCAATTTGTTTCCAACAACCGCCGGGCCTTGAGGTGACTAGATTCGAGCAAATAGGTAGTTTTTGTACCAAATCCACAGCCTCATAAAAAAGCATAACCCATTGTGCTATTTTGCCGCATAAGTGTGGTGCCTTTTACTGTTGCTAATTTCGGTTATATCCAAGCTGAAATTTGCAACGCCGACGTTCGGAACGAATTTATGCTCCTTTCGGTACTATTAATTGAGATATCCTTGGACGAATTGGCAACCATATTTTTCTCGCTATGTGTCCTATTAGGAAAAGTATCGCGGCAGTGCACACGGTAGTCCAGCGCTGTTGCACAACGAAACCGGAACTTGAATGCCGATATCAATGATGACCTACATTACATAGCTAGGCTTGAAGATTCTCGTTCTGTTTTGCTTCTTGTGTTTCTTTTGTTTCTTCTTTTTTGAATTATTATTAGAGTTCAACAATTTTTATGATAGTTGGGAATTCGTCGACCTAGACGCTTAATATAGCTGGAAACATGTTGTCCCGCAGCAGGATCTTTGTCAAAGACGGCATAAGATATATATTTATTACGGTTAAAATTACATAAAAAAAATATAAATTACACAAAATTTTTTGGTCTATATATTAACAGATATGGGGTTAAAAAATTGGGGGAGAAAGCATTGGGGTGCACAGTAGTAGTTAGTGACAAGGCTTGAAGTTGCTTCGTCCCTTCGGCGGGGCCCTGGTATATAACATATGGTATTATACGCTACATACTGTCTGTTATGTGTATAGTTTTATGACTGTTTGAGGGGATTTTATGATATTTATGTATAATATCAGGTTTAATTTGTACCCCGTTTTGCTTAATTGTTGTTCTTGGCCATTGTGTGCTTTACTCATATGTTTTGTATTTTCCAGATATATTACAATAGTTGTTGTTTTGTCGTGGAATTTTATAGTACAAGCGATATAAAGCGGCCAAATGTTTTTCGTATTAAATCGCCGCACATAGACCGTGTCCACATTGCATTGTGTCCACACTGATCCGTTGCATCGGTTCGAAGCGCACGTTCGGTAAGTACTGTCCGGATAGTTTTTATATTTTTTCTTACATAGTCATACGATGCAGATATGATGGAATTGCAGATATTTTATTGGATCGGCTGCGATGCGAATGTTTCCTATACAACACTTGTGAGTGCAAATCTCAGATCGGAACGGATTTGAGTGGAAGCAATGTGAACATGGCCTTAATTACGCCTGGCGTGAAGAACTTCAGAGATCGGACGGCTGATGATGGCTGTACCTGGCGGCATATCCAGCTTCTTTTGGTCAACACTAAATCAGCCAAACGCAATGTATGGGTGAATTATTTTGGTTCTAAAACAAGCAAGTGGAAAATTTTTAACGCTTTTGGTTAGCAATATATCATTCTGGTTTCTGCATTTGCTGAGCGAAAAAGAGTTAAACCTGTTAATAAAGGCGTCATGAATAATGCAAAGGTCAGTTTTTGCTGAAATTAATCACCAAATTGAATAATAATTTTTATTTATAATAATTTATATACATTTATAATAAATTATATAATATATACAATACAATAATAAATACATATACAATTTATAATAAATTATATACATAATTTAGATAAATTAATAATTATTTAAACAAAATTAAAATCGTTAATAATTATTATTAACGATTTTAATTTCGTTTAAATAATTATTAATTTATCTCAATTATATATATAATTCGACTAATATAAGAGTTTAACTTTAAAAGTATTTGGTTACATGTTTTGGTTCGGATGTTTACACTAGATGGGTCATGGCATCGTCATTTTAGTAATATAATATTACTGTTTGCACATTAGTTGTTGGCTTAATCTACTGCACTTTATTTTCTGTGCCAATTTACAGGAACGCATCGGTCGATGAAAAATCCATCGGTCCCACTACCGTAAAAAATTGGACTTGAATTAATCTTGTTTGAAAAAACAAAGCAGGCAGAAGCAAATGTGAATGGAGCTAATAAATACAAAATACCATTTATTAGCCGGCACAAGGTATGATGGACATTAGTTGTTGGCTTAATCTACTGCACTTTATTTTCTGTGCCAATTTACAGAGGAGCGCATCGGTCGATGAAAAATCCATCGGTCCCACTACCGTAAAAAATTGGACTTGAATTAATCTTGTTTGAAAAAACAAAGCAGGCAGAAGCAAATGTGAATGGAGCTAATAAATACAAAATACCATTTCTTAGCCGGCACAAGGTATGATGGACATTAGTTGTTGGCTTGGTGTACCTGCACTTTATTTTCTGTGCCAATTTACAGAAACACATCGTTCAGATGAAAAATCCATCGGTCCCAATACATTAAAAAATTGGTCTTGAATTAATATTGTTTGAAAAAACAAAGCAGGCAGTAGCAAATGTGAATGGAGCTAATAAATACAAAATACCATTTATTAGCCGGCACAAGGTATGATGGACATTAGTTGTTGGCTTAATCTACTGCACTTTATTTTTCTGTGCCAATTTACAGAAACACATCGGTCGATGAAAAATCCAGTCGGTCCCACTACCGTAAAAAATTGGACTTGAATTAATCTTGTTGAAAAAACAAAGCAGGCAGAAGCGAATGTGAATGGAGCTAATAAATACAAAATACCATTTATTAGCCGGCACAAGGTATGATGGACATTAGTTGTTGGCTTAATCTACTGCACTTTATTTTCTGTGCCAATTTACAGAAACACATCGGTCAATGAAAAATCCATCGGTCCCACTACCGTAAAAAAATTGGACTTGAATTAATCTTGTTTGAAAAAACAAAGCAGGCAGAAGCAAATGTGAATCAAGCTAATCAATACGAAATACCATTTATTAGCCGGCACAAGGTATGATGGACATTAGTTGTTGGCTTAATCTACTGCATTTTATTTTATATCCCAATTTACAGAAACACATCGGTCGATGAAAAATCCATCGGTCCCACTACCGTAAAAAATTGGACTTGGGAATTAATCTTGTTTGAAAAAACAGACAGGCAGAAGCAAATGTGAATGGAGCTAATAAATACAAAATACCATTTATTAGCCGGCACAAGGTATGATGGACATTAGTTGTTGGCTTAATCTACTGCACTTTATTTTCTGTGCCAATTTACAGGAACACATCGGTCAATCAAAAATCCATCGGTCCCACTACCGTAAAAAATTGGACTTGAATTAATCTTGTTTGAAAAAACAAAGCAGGCAGAAGCAAATGTGTAATGGAGCTAATAAATACAAAATACCATTTAGGTTAGCCGGCACAAGGTATGATGGACATTAGTTGTTGGCTTAATCTACTGCACTTTATTTTCTGTGCCAATTTACAGAAACACATCGGTCGATGAAAAATCCATCGGTCCCACTACCGTAAAAAATTGGACTTGAATTAATCTTGTTTGAAAAAACAAAGCAGGCAGAAGCAAATGTGAGATGGAGCTAATAAATACAAAATACCATTTATTAGCCGGCACAAGGTATGATGGACATTAGTTGTTGGCTTAATCTACTGCACTTTATTTTCTGTGCCAATTTACAGAAACACATCGGTCGATGACAAAAAATCCATCGGTCCCACTACCGTAAAAAATTGGACTTGAATTAATCTCGTTTGAAAAGAAAAAGCAGGCAGAAGCAAATGTGAATGGAGCTAATAAATACAAAATACCATTTATTAGCCGGCACAAGGTATGATGGACATTAGTTGTTGGCTTAATCTACTGCACTTTATTTTCTGTGCCAATTTACAGAAACACATCGGTCGATGAAAAATCCATCGGTCCCACTACCGTAAAAAATTGGACTTGAATTAATCTTGTTTGAAAAAACAAAGCAGGCAGAAGCAAATGTGAATGGAGCTAATAAATACAAAATACCATTTATTAGCCGGCACAAGGTATGATTCAAAAACGAACGGAACTTTGGTTGAGCCGTCAGTGTCGCCCTGTTCGCCTGGACATAGCCACAAGTAAAAGATTTAACTGGCGGACTATACGTTTTGGCTACAAAATGTTATTAACGCTATTATATTAGGCTTTTCAATAACGCTGTGGAATTAAAAAAATTTGGCTATTTTCGCAAAATTCGTGTACTAAAGGCCCACCGGTTATTGGGCAAAAAGTATGTAATAATAATAATAACACTATGAGAATTTAAATAACAATTTACATATGCTAGACATGAATCGACTTGAAGTTTTACAAAGATTCTGTGTATATATTGCAATTTATTAACCTGTGACGTAATGTTCATGTCGAATTTTAGTGTATATAGTGCTATTGCGTATTAAAAATAGTGTTTTTGTATAACCACGTAACTTAATTTCTAGTGGTCACTGGTGTAAAATGATCAGATCAACTCACGTTGGCTGAGTTTGTTGTATGGTGCATATTTGTAAATGCACAGTTATTCTTCCGCATTGTGAGATTTCTCAACTAACCCAGCAACAACTCCTACATAACTCAGTGGTTTAAATACACCGCTTGGAGTTTGTTTTGATTCCGGCTTGAGTTTGTCAAACATTGCACGGGTTCATACAAGAGATTTGAGTAGTGTACCTATATGTTTTGGTGCCAAAGTATTCTAACCTGAGAGTAACCTTCGTACTACTCCAACTGACGCATAATTTTTCTTCATCGTCACGAAAAATTTGCTTTATTGAATTTGTAGAAACATCCTTCTGAAATTTTACAATTTGTTCAATACGTATTTCGGGTTAGGTTACGTCTCAATTTATATTAACACAGATAGAGCGAGCTTTTAAGAGGTTCCACAAACAAATATTAGATCCCATTTGGTATATGGTCGGCGCCACAGGTTGGGACGTGCAGTGTCCCCGAAGAATTCATAACAGGATATGCCAAATTTCTGGCCTGAAAAATGTTAAACACATCTGCCTTTTTGTTTGTTAATGTAGAAAGGCCCCAGTCTCCGCGTAATTTTGTCATTTCAAATTATTGTAAAGCTCCGGGCTATTTCAATACTTTCTTACGTGTATTATACTTGGGCTCTGCAGAGCTGTTTAGTGTATAATATGTTTTGCTTAATATGTATATACATTATACGTATAATATCCTGACTTATAATGTATATATACATTAATAGGTATAATATTCTGGCTTTGTGTATATATATTTTATCTAGGTACCTATTTTACTCCATGTTCGAGCTATTGTCTTGCTTTTATGTATAATTGTAAAATATGTATATAAGTATATATATGTATATATAATGATTATTCGTGATTTTCGTTTTGCGGCCAAATGTATATACAGCAGACGTATTGGCAGCATCGTAGTTGTGTATCCGTAAGCTATTATTTTCAAAGCTGTTCTGAACACGAGAGCTATATACTTAACCCGAAGCAGAATGTAGGATTCAATTTTGACGGAACGACGAAAAAATGAGCCACATATAGCAATTCTTTATTTGTCCGCAGTTATAGGCCTTGCACTCCAACAATTGTCTGTGCTCTCCATTAATATAGCTGTCTTTGAGTACATATATAACATTCCGTTCCAAGTTCTTATCCGCACGAGATGATACGACTTTTAGCGATTTCATTTTATTTATTAAATTGTAGTATATACTATTTTTATCGAATTTCATTGAAAATATCCAGTTCGCTTTTAAGTGTCGGCAACGCTTAAAACCACTTTGTTGTGAACGCCTAGTATCTGTCAAATGTCGAAACTCGTTAAATGCAGCTGCCAAATTTATGAAAGACGCGCAGATGATTAATGGTGTCGAGTAGCTCTTGGGTAAATGCCACTAAGACAGCTGTTTAATATCAGTGCGGTATGATTCCGATCTGACTGGCAATTACCAGTAGGAGAAAAAGTGCCACTATGATTAAATTCGTTGCTTACGTTGCAAATTTTACCCTAGGTAGTCGCAGATATTAATTATTGCCTAATGCTGTAATATCTGATGATTTACGTTGTCAAAGCCTGTTGAATCTGTAGCAATGTGATAGCAACGCATGGAGGTGACACAAATGAATCATAAAATACATATACCATATGTGGAAATAGAAAATCAATTCTGGTAGATTTTGTTCTAGGTAGATTTATTGTAGTAAATTGATTCAGAGAGTAAACAGACTCTGAATTTTAGCCTAAACTTTAATCGTGATATAAGCCTTAAAGCAAATATAAGTCTAACTCAGGGATTACCGCCTAGATCACACTGTTTCAGCGGAGCCATTTTCTGACAATGTAATGCAACGCGTGCAGTATGGATTTATAAGTGATTTATTGAATTATATATATATAATTGGCATTATATGCATTATATTCGACATAGTATGGTTGGTTGCTTATATATGTTCTATACAAATGTGAATATAGATGAGCCTAGGTTTGGGTGTGCATAGCTGAGCTGGGGTTCGTGTTTATAGTGTGTCCTAAAAGCTGGGGGCTCTTACGTATCCCCCTCAAAACTGGGGGATGGGGGTTCGAGCTTACCTCGCCACAAAACTGAAGGACTACACGTGATGTCCCCAAGAAATGAGGGCGTGGTCAGAGCTGCAGACGCCCTTGTCATCAAACACTGGTTTACATTAAAGTGCTACGAAATGATATATTCCGTTATGCATTCTTTATAATATTAATACAGCCGACTTTAGTCGGTATATACTTGGAACTTACGTGTTTAAAAAATCGGTAACCAGATCAGTGGCGGATCCAGAAAAAATTTTCGGGGGGGTGTTTTCAAGTGCGGCAGTGTCGGGTCCACAAGACGTGCACGAGCTGTAAACAGGACCGTCACGCACCCCCCCCCCTCAACGAAGGTTTGTACTCGCGGTGGCGATCTCCGAGGTTGCGATTTCTGCCCCCACAAGGCAAATCGAGGACTTCGTTTTTTTACACCAGCAGCAGCAGCAACGTATTAGTCATAACAGTCAGGCCGAAAGCTGGTTACCAGATATATACTTATAATAGGAATTGTCTAAACTTTCTGATTTATATACATACTCTTTATATGGCTCTCAACCCGGTCAACCCGACTTACCTGGTGGACCAACATCATCTTCCCCGACACTGAATACGACCTTCTGCTCTCGGGACGCGAAAAAGGCGGCCAACGGGGTGGGTTTTGGCATCAGCACGGACAGACTAGATGCTGTGATGCGCTGGAATCCGGTTCAGTTCACAACTAGCATACGTGATAATTCGCTGAAAGCCGTGCAACCTATCTATTGTTGTGGGCTATGCTCCCACAGTTGCGGAGACAAGGACGATTTTGCAGAAGAGCTCAATCATCTAACAGCCTCCATCCCCTCAAGAGACATCATCCTAGTGTGCGGTGATTTCAATGCGCAAGTGGTACAGCGTGAAAGTTGCGAAACAGCCTGCAAAGCAACAGCACACCTGACGATCCCCCAGCGGGCGATATTTCCAGCTTGATCATATCCTTATCCGAAAAAGATGGAAGTCTGCTATAAGTGATTCAAGACCGTCTGGGGGAACCTGCTTCCAAGTGACCATGGTATGATACTGCTGCAATTAGACCTTAAGCTAGACGCTAACCATTTCACGCGCAAAGCTCGCCCAACCGACACCAGCTGTCTAAGAGACAGTAGCATCGCAAAAACGTTCTGCACTTCACTATCCAACCGCGTCGCCGCCCTGGTAGCATTAGGGGCTCTCAAGTTCCACCGTGGTCTTGTGTTTCTGAATGCACTAATGCAGCCGTGCGAGAAGTTGCACTGAAACCGAGGCCGAAGAAACGGGTTCGATGTAACTGGCCAAAGCAACGCCCCCGGACTACTGCGCCCGACGGTGCGGAAGATCACACGAGACCCAGCGACGTCAAACAGTCAACGATTGCGACAACATTTTCGATACGTGGTGCTACGCCAATGGCGACAATACCCGATGTCATATATCCAACTAAGTACAGCGAACAGAGAAGAGTGGCCACGAGTGATCAGGATTGAGCCCCACAACCGTGGAGCTATTTGAATACCTGGCGGACCACAGTATTAATCTGGCTGGAACCATAAATACGAGAGATTGTAACCCCGGCTCAGGTTATCCGGGTTGTTTATCTTACTGCGTTGTCATTCCTTTACGACATAGTTTGTCTTAATTGCATATATAATAGGATTGCCCTAGTGAAACCACTATTTTTCAAACAATCCGCGCTATATTTCACTCAATATTTTATCATGAATAGGCTAAATGAATAGTAGTTGTACATAGGCCTTTTCCACCACCGCTTGTTAGGACAATGATATTTGGCATCAATTCTAACTGCGCGGTTGATCTAGAATATACCTCGAAAACTGCTGGGACAGCTCGAAGAACATGGGATTCCTCGTGGAGAGTCAGGTTGTGGATTAAAAATGTATATATGAATATTATGTAAATGTGTGTTGCAATTACTACGGAATTGCATGTGTTTGTTTTGTTTCTAGTTACACAGTATCTTAAACAATTTCTCTTTCAGTGTATATTTGCGGTATATTGTGTGCTAGCTGTAAATAAATAACGTTGGTGTCATATATTATTGTACATATTTATTTGTTTTGACTATTACTCCTCCTTGTGGAAGATTTTTGTGTTTTACTTTGTTTCATTTGAGCCGAGGAAACTGGTGGATTTTAAATCACCGCATTATGGAGTTATTATATGAAAAAAAATTGTGCCTGAATTTACGAGACAATTTTATAAATATGTATATATATCATATGGTTGCCTAACGTACGTCGGTTTAGGTAGTCGGAAGGTAAATGGTTCCGGCGAGGGATAGGTAGAGTTGAAATTTTTAGGAAACCATAATTTTCTATATGTAAAGATTTGTTATAATTGTAAAATATTTTAGGAGCGCCCGACGCTTAGGTAACCCCCGTATAAGCGCCTATGGTATATATACAAATGTAATGAACTTGATGTGGTTTTATTTGTATGTTGACAAAGCTTATGATTATATTGTGATAGTAACATTTTGTGTTATTAATAATGTGTATATGTATTATATTTTACCACTGTTGAATATAAAAAACTCCACGTCGCTTAACGATGTTGTGGATCAGGAAAGCGGACTGTGAGTGATTTCAGGGCGATTTGTAATTACACATTTTTTACTAGCCTTGGTCATAGTTTAAACATTGTCCGTAATTACTTAGGTACTCGAAATGTCTAGTAGCTGGTTATTCATGTATTCAGTCTTGTGAAACGCCAAAGCCACGAAGGCGGTTTAATCGGTAACTACCGGCCAATAAGCTTTCAGGTCGGAGTATTCAAATAGAATGGGGTCGGTTTTTGTATAAATGAAAAGTCATTGTGCCAATATTTTAGATCGTTTAGTAAGATGACTTACCTTAGCCGTAGCATAGCTTGTTATAGTCTGTAAGTAAACTGGCACATGGGAAACGGGTTCTGGATGGATATGGGTTATAGTCAGTAACAAAATGGCTTACGATCTCGTAAGTAAACGAACAGCTTATTGCGGCGTTACGAGTTGATTCACCTCCGATTTTGGCTTATACTTAGTCTGAGCCTTATATAGGATATAAAGCATTGGCTACGACTAAATATGTCGAGATCGTTATAGCGTGCATTAAGATCTTAAACTTAAAACTCACCTAAACTTTAGTCTTTGTAGTTAGTCTAAGCCTTATACAGGATATAATGAAAGTTTAATATTTTGACGATTTGTGGTCAGACATCAGTATTGAATGTTAATTTATTGTTTAATGCATTACTCTGTTATATTATTATAATGTTTGTTTAATGCTCCCTGCCGACCATTCTGTATAGGCTAAAACTAAATATGTCGAGATAGTGTATTGAGTTCCTAAACTTTACAGTATATATAAAACCAGAAAACTAACGTGTGGGATTTATTCGGTTTTCAGACATCGCACATGAATGTAAATTTATTGTTTAATGCATTATTGTGTTTCAGTCATCGTTTTCTGTAATATTATTATAATGTTTGTGTAATGCTCCTTGCCGACCATTCTGTATATATACATATAATATAGGATTTGTCTGAAACTGACATCGAAGTTTGTTCTTAAAGCTTGACTTTTTTCTCAACATTACCCGGAAGTCTTTACTTGAATATTTTCATGCTTCATAGACGGAAATGTACACATATTCTGAATATAGTGTAGTAACAAACAGCTATATACTAAATAGCTTACCGTAATTTGTAAAAATCGGGTTTGTCACATATTCGTTTTTTATAATTGTAAGAGACAGTTGCTATAAGCCTGAGTATCAGCATGTATTGTACCTATTATGTGTCATGTAAATATGCTTTGACGTATATATATGTATTTAATTGCTGTAAATATTTTATTTTGATTTTTTTTGAATTTGCGCATTCTGTTCACGAATAAACATGTTTGCTGAGGTGAATGATTTTGAGTGATTATACAGTTTAGGTGAAAATGTGGTTTGGCTTAAAATTTTTCTTACAATTGTTCATTGTGGATTTCCCTTCTGAGATTTATTAAAGTACTTACAGGAATCCACAAGGACCTTTAAAGGCCAATCATCAAGTCTTCATATTAATAATTGTGTATATGCTGTAGTGTTACTATTTTTTAATATCAAATAACTAACAATGGTACGATTCTACTGTTACTTTTCAAGCGTTGTGCTATATAGGTTTGGTTTTCTCATGTGGTGGGAACTATTTTTTAATATCGAATAACTAACAAGGGTACGATTCTACTGTTACTTTTCAAGCGTTGTGCTATATAGGTTTGGTTTTCTCATGTGGTGGGTTTTAAGCTATAATGTAAAATTAAGTACTTGTATACAATTTCTTTAACGATGTAATTTCACTTCCGCTAACTTCTCTTGCGTCAACTGTGTTCACGACTCCGTCGGTCGATATTTTAGTCACAAGATTAACATTTTGCATACCACTGTTGGGATAGATGGTTGGGTTGGGGCATCTCCCAAGGACTTTCGGCGCTTTTTACCAAGGAAGAATGAGCGACAACCCACGAAGGATAATCCCCCTACGGGTATGTATAAATTAGATGCATTTATTTTTGGCACCCGAATTATGCTGAAATGCCTTTCGGCCTAGTTATGTACTCCGTTGTTCTATACAGTATTTTGTCACTGTCGGTTTGCGTAAACATCGCGCATGATACATGTATCGATTTCCGAGAAATTGCAACTTTTAACATGCTATGAACTCTAAATAGCGGTAAAATACAATATGTATACATGTACCAGCGTGTCTTCGAAGAAATCCATAAGTATAGCAGTAACTGAACTATAATGCGAAAAGGTTGTGTCCTGATATAATTGTCTTTTGCTACGTTGACACGGAGTCCACGCGCTGCTCTGACATTGTTTCCTATTGTTCGCCTGACTGCTCGTCCAGATGAGCCGAATTGGTATATACAGTTCGTCAATTTCTAGCTGGCCGAAGAAACACCATTAATGCAGTGTTGAGGAGAACGTGTTTGCTCGGCCTTTATAAATTGGAATTAGAATAATTTTGTAAACACGTTCACGATACATTATCTTTGGCTAACTCTTTCGTGCATAAATTGACACATCACATCCTACAACGAGTTTGTTATAGAGCGCATTTTTTTGTATACATGCGTAGTTACGTCGTCACTACGAGGCTTTATAAGTAAACCGAGCAACCGCACCTACATAGCATAGCGAGTAAGCGCCTGGGTTCAATTCGGCAGTGGAGCAAAAATTTTAGACTGTACAAAGCACATTTTAGTTTGCGAAGGTAAAGTTTAACTCCAGTACATTGGGCACTATGAACATGTGGCACTCACTCGTATTCCCATCATCGTTAAAGAAATTATACAAGTACTAATTTACATATAGCTAAAACCCACCACATGAGAAAACCAAACCTATATAGCACAACGCTTAAAAGTAACATAGAATCTACCCTTTAGTATTCGATATTAAAAAATAGTTCCCACCACATGAGAAAACCGAACCTATATAGCACAACGCTTGAAAAGTAACAGTAGAATCGTACCATTGTTAGTTATTTGATATTAAAAAATAGTAACACTACAGCATATACACAATTATTAATATGAAGAAGTGATGATTGGCCTTTAAAGGTCCTTGTGGATTCCTGTAAGTACTTTAATAAATCTCAGAAAGGGGTTCCACAATGAACAATTGTAAGAAAATTTTTAAATGCCAAACCACATTTTCACCTAAACTGTATAATCACTCAAAATCATTCACCTCAGCAAACATGTTTATTCGTGAACAGAATGCGCAAATTCAAAAAAAATCAAAATAAAATATTTACCAGCAATTAAATACATATATATACGTCAAAGCATATTTACATGACACACATAATAGGTACAATACATGCTGATACTAAGGCTTATAGCAACTGTCTCTTACAATTATAAAAAACGGATAATGATGATAGTCGATGTTTTACAAATTACGGTAAGCTATTTAGTGTATAGCTGTTTGTTATTACATATATATTTAGAATATGTGTACATTTCCGTCTATGAAGCATGAAAATATTCAAGTAAAGATTTTCGGGTAATGTTGAGAAAAAGAAACCAGAAACTCTGAGAATAATAACTTCGTATGTTAGTTTCAGACAAATCCAATATTAGATGTATATATAAGAATGGTCGGCAAGGAGCATTACACAAACATTATAAAAATATCAACAGAAAACGATGACTGAAACACAATAATGCATTAAACAATAAATTAACATTCATGTGCGATGTCTGAAAATCGAATAAATCCCACACGTTAGTTTTCTAAGTTTTATATATACTGTAAAGTCTGAGGAACCAAGAGACGATCGTCGACATATTTAAATTTAGCCTATACAGAATGGTCGGCAGGGAGCATTAAACAAACATTATAATAATATAACAGAGTAATGCATTAAACAATAAATTAACATTCAATACTGATGTCTGACCACAAATCGTCAAAATATTAAACTTTCATTATATCCTGTATAAGGCTTAGACTAACTACAAAGACTAAAGTTTAGGTGAGTTTTAAGTTTAAGATCTTAATGCACGCTATAACGATCTCGACATATTTAGTCGTAGCCAATGCTTTATATCCTATATAAGGCTCAGACTAAGTATAAGCCAAAATCGGAGGTGAATCAACTCGTAACGCCGCAATAAGCTGTTCGTTTACTTAGAGAATCGTAAGCCATTTTGTTACTGACTATAACCCATATCCATCCAGAACCCATTTCCCATGTGCCAGTTTACTTACAGACTATAACAAGCTATGCTACGGCTAAGGTAAGTCATCTTACTAAAACAATACTTAGAAATATTGGCACAATGACTTTTCATTTATACAAAAAACCGACCCCATTCTATTTGAATACTCCGACCTGAAAGCTTATTGGCCGGTAGTTACCGATTAAACCGCCTTCCATGGCTTTGGCGTTTCACCAAGACTGAATACATGAATAACCAGCTACTAGACATTTCGAGTACCTAAGTAATTACGGACAATGTTTAAACTATGACCAAGGCTAGTAAAAAATGTGTAATTACAAATCGCCCTGAAATCACTCACAGTCCGCTTTCCTGATCCACAACATCGTTAAGTGACATCAAGTTTTTTTATATTCAACAGTGGTAAAATATAATATTCGTATTACACATTATTAATAACACAAAATGTTACTATCACAATATAATCATAAGCTTTGTCAACATACAAAATAAAACCACATCAAGCTTTCATTTACATTTGTATATATACCATAGACACTTATTCGGGGTTTACCTAAGCCGTCGGGCGCTCCTAAAATGATTTTACAATTATAACAAATCTTTACATATAAAAAAATTATGGTTTCCTAAAAATTTCAATTCTACCTATCCCTCAAAAACCGGAACCATTTACCTTCCAACTACCTAAACCGAAAACGTACATTAGGGAGCCATATGATATATATACATATTTATAAAATTGTCTCGTAAATTCAGGCACAATTTTTTTTCATATAATAACTCCATAATGCAGTGATTTTGAATCCACCAGTTTCCTCGGCTCAAATGAAACAAAGTAAAACACAAAAATCTTCCACAAGGAGGAGTAATAGTAAAAACAAATAAATATGTACAATAATATATGACACCGACGTTATTTATTTACAGCTAACACACCAATATACCGCAAATATACACTGAAAGAAAAATTTTTAAAGATACTGTGTAACTAGAAACAAAACAAACACATGCAATTCCGTAGTAATTGCAACACACATTTACATAATATTCATATATACATTTTTAATCCACAACCTGACTCTCCACGAGGAATCCCCATGTTTCTTCGAGCTGTCCCAGCAGTTCCGAGGTATATTCTAGATCAACCGCGCAGTTAGAATTGATGCCAAATATCATTGTCCTAACAAGCGGTGGTGGAAAAGGCCTATGTACAACTGCTCTTCATTAGCCTATTCATGATAAAATATTGAGTGAAATATAGCGCGGATTGTTTGAAAAATAGTGGTTTCACTAGGGCAATCCTATTATATATGCAATTAAGACAAACTATGTCGTAAAGGAATGACAACGCAGTAAGATAAACAACCCGGATAACCTGAGCCGGGGTTACAATCTCTCGTATTTATGGTTCCAGCCAGATTAATACTGTGGTCCGCCAGGTATTCAAATAGCTCCACGGTTGTGGGGCTCAATCCTGATCACTCGTGGCCACTCTTCTCTGTTCGCTGTACTTAGTTGGATATATGACATCGGGTATTGTCGCCATTGGCGTAGCACCACGTATCGAAAATGTTGTCGCAATCGTTGACTGTTAGAGCGTCGCTTGGTCTAGTGTGATCTTCCGCACCGTCGGGCGCAGTTATCCGGGGGCGTTGCTTTGGCCAGTTACATCGAACCCGTTTCTTCGGCCTCGGTTTCAGTGCAACTTCTCGCACGGCTGCATTAGTGCATTCAGAAACACAAGACCACGGTGGAACTAAAGAGCCCCTAATGCTACCAGGGCGGCGACGCGGTTGGATAGTAAAATACAACTCGATGCTACTGTCTCTTGAGACAGCTGGTGTCGGTTGGGCGAGCTTTGCGCGTGAAATGGTTAGCGTCTAGCTTAAGGCATAATTGCCAGCAGTCTGGTCCATCGGTCACTTGACGGTTCCCCCAGACGGTCTTGAATCACTTATAGCAGACTTCCCATCTTTTTCGGATAAGGATATGATCAAGCTGGAAATATCGCCCGCTGGGGGATCGTCAGGTGCTGCTGTTGCTTTGCAGGCTGTTTCGCAACTTTCACGCTGTACCACTTGCGCATTGAAATCACCGCACACTAGGATGATGTCTCTTGAGGGGATGGAGGCTGTTAGATGATTGAGCTCTTCTGCAAAATCGTCTTGTCTCCGCAACTGTGGGAGCATAGCCCACAACAATAGATAGGTTGCACGGCTTTCAGCGAATTATCACGTATGCTAGTTGTGAACTGAACCGGATTCCAGCGCATCACAGCATCTAGTCTGTCCGTGCTGATGCCAAAACCCACCCCGTTTTGGCCGCCTTTTTCGCGTCCCGAGAGCAGAAGGTCGTATTCAGTGTCGGGGAAGATCAATGTTGGTCCACCAGGTAAGTCGGGTTGACCGGGGTCGAGAGCCATATAAAGAGTATGTATATAAATCAGAAAGTTTAGACAATTCCTATTATAAGTATATATCTGGTAACCAGCTTTCGGCCTGACTGTTATGACTAATACGTTGCTGCTGCTGCTGGTGTAAAAAAACGAAGTCCTCGATTTGCCTTGTGGGGGCAGAAATCGCAACCTCGGAGATCGCCACCGCGAGTACAAACCTTCGTTGAGGGGGGGGGTGCGTGACGGTCCTGTTTACAGCTCGTGCACGTCTTGTGGACCCGACACTGCCGCACTTGAAAACACCCCCCCGAAAATTTTTTCTGGATCCGCCACTGATCTCGTGACCCGATTTTTTAAACACGTAAGTTCCAGGTATACCGACTAAAGTCGGCTGTATTAATATTATAAAGAATGCATAACGGAATATATCATTTCGTAGCACTTTAATGTAAACCAGTGTTTGATGACAAGGGCGTCTGCAGCTCTGACCACGCCCTCATTTCTTGGGGACATCACGTGTAGTCCTTCAGTTTTGTGGCGAGGTAAGCTCGAACCCCCATCCCCCAGTTTTGAGGGGGATACGTAAGAGCCCCCAGCTTTTAGGACACACTATAAACACGAACCCCAGCTCAGCTATGCACACCCAAACCTAGGCTCATCTATATTCACATTTGTATAGAACATATATAAGCAACCAACCATACTATGTCGAATATAATGCATATAATGCCAATTATATATATATAATTCAATAAATCACTTATAAATCCATACTGCACGCGTTGCATTACATTGTCAGAAAATGGCTCCGCTGAAACAGTGTGATCTAGGCGGTAATCCCTGAGTTAGACTTATATTTGCTTTAAGGCTTATATCACGATTAAAGTTTAGGCTAAAATTAGAGTCTGTTTACTCTCTGAATCAATTTACTACAATAAATCTACCTAGAACAAAATCTACCAGAATTGATTTTCTATTTCCACATATGGTATATGTATTTTATGATTCATTTGTGTCACCTCCATGCGTTGCTATCACATTGCTACAGATTCAACAGGCTTTGACAACGTAAAAATCATCAGATATTACAGCATTAGGCAATAATTAATATCTGCGACTACCTAGGGTAAAATTTGCAACGTAAGCAACGAATTTAATCATAGTGGCACTTTTTCTCCTACTGGTAATTGCCAGTCAGATCGGAATCATACCGCACTGATATTAAACAGCTGTCTTAGTGGCATTTACCCAAGAGCTACTCGACACCATTAATCATCTGCGCGTCTTTCATAAATTTGGCAGCTGCATTTAACGAGTTTCGACATTTGACAGATACTAGGCGTTCACAACAAAGTGGTTTTAAGCGTTGCCGACACTTAAAAGCGAACTGGATATTTTCAATGAAATTCGATAAAAATAGTATATACTACAATTTAATAAATAAAATGAAATCGCTAAAAGTCGTATCATCTCGTGCGGATAAGAACTTGGAACGGAATGTTATATATGTACTCAAAGACAGCTATATTAATGGAGAGCACAGACAATTGTTGGAGTGCAAGGCCTATAACTGCGGACAAATAAAGAATTGCTATATGTGGCTCATTTTTTCGTCGTTCCGTCAAAATTGAATCCTACATTCTGCTTCGGGTTAAGTATATAGCTCTCGTGTTCAGAACAGCTTTGAAAATAATAGCTTACGGATACACAACTACGATGCTGCCAATACGTCTGCTGTATATACATTTGGCCGCAAAACGAAAATCACGAATAATCATTATATATACATATATATACTTATATACATATTTTACAATTATACATAAAAGCAAGACAATAGCTCGAACATGGAGTAAAATAGGTACCTAGATAAAATATATATACACAAAGCCAGAATATTATACCTATTAATGTATATATACATTATAAGTCAGGATATTATACGTATAATGTATATACATATTAAGCAAAACATATTATACACTAAACAGCTCTGCAGAGCCCAAGTATAATACACGTAAGAAAGTATTGAAATAGCCCGGAGCTTTACAATAATTTGAAATGACAAAATTACGCGGAGACTGGGGCCTTTCTACATTAACAAACAAAAAGGCAGATGTGTCTAACATTTTTCAGGCCAGAAATTTGGCATATCCTGTTATGAATTCTTCGGGGACACTGCACGTCCCAACCTGTGGCGCCGACCATATACCAAATGGGATCTAATATTTGTTTGTGGAACCTCTTAAAAGCTCGCTCTATCTGTGTTAATATATTGAGACGTAACCTAACCCGAAATACGTATTGAACAAATTGTAAAATTTCAGAAGGATGTTTCTACAAATTCAATAAAGCAAATTTTTCGTGACGATGAAGAAAAATTATGCGTCAGTTGGAGTAGTACGAAGGTTACTCTCAGGTTAGAATACTTTGGCACCAAAACATATAGGTACACTACTCAAATCTCTTGTATGAACCCGTGCAATGTTTGACAAACTCAAGCCGGAATCAAAACAAACTCCAAGCGGTGTATTTAAACCACTGAGTTATGTAGGAGTTGTTGCTGGGTTAGTTGAGAAATCTCACAATGCGGAAGAATAACTGTGCATTTACAAATATGCACCATACAACAAACTCAGCCAACGTGAGTTGATCTGATCATTTTACACCAGTGACCACTAAATTAAGTTACGTGGTTATACAAAAACACTATTTTTAATACGCAATAGCACTATATACACTAAAATTCGACATGAACATTACGTCACAGGTTAATAAATTGCAATATATACACAGAATCTTTGTAAAACTTCAAGTCGATTCATGTCTAGCATATGTAAATTGTTATTTAAATTCTCATAGTGTTATTATTATTATTACATACTTTTTGCCCAATAACCGGTGGGCCTTTAGTACACGAATTTTGCGAAAATAGCCAAATTTTTTTAATTCCACAGCGTTATTGAAAAGCCTAATATAATAGCGTTAATAACATTTTGTAGCCAAAACGTATAGTCCGCCAGTTAAATCTTTTACTTGTGGCTATGTCCAGGCGAACAGGGCGACACTGACGGCTCAACCAAAGTTCCGTTCGTTTTTGAATCATACCTTGTGCCGGCTAATAAATGGTATTTTGTATTTATTAGCTCCATTCACATTTGCTTCTGCCTGCTTTGTTTTTTCAAACAAGATTAATTCAAGTCCAATTTTTTACGGTAGTGGGACCGATGGATTTTTCATCGACCGATGTGTTTCTGTAAATTGGCACAGAAAATAAAGTGCAGTAGATTAAGCCAACAACTAATGTCCATCATACCTTGTGCCGGCTAATAAATGGTATTTTGTATTTATTAGCTCCATTCACATTTGCTTCTGCCTGCTTTGTTTTTTCAAACAAGATTAATTCAAGTCCAATTTTTTACGGTAGTGGGACCGATGGATTTTTCATCGACCGATGTGTTTCTGTAAATTGGCACAGAAAATAAAGTGCAGTAGATTAAGCCAACAACTAATGTCCATCATACCTTGTGCCGGCTAATAAATGGTATTTTGTATTTATTAGCTCCATTCACATTTGCTTCTGCCTGCTTTGTTTTTTCAAACAAGATTAATTCAAGTCCAATTTTTTACGGTAGTGGGACCGATGGATTTTTCATCGACCGATGTGTTTCTGTAAATTGGCACAGAAAATAAAGTGCAGTAGATTAAGCCAACAACTAATGTCCATCATACCTTGTGCCGGCTAATAAATGGTATTTTGTATTTATTAGCTCCATTCACATTTGCTTCTGCCTGCTTTGTTTTTTCAAACAAGATTAATTCAAGTCCAATTTTTTACGGTAGTGGGACCGATGGATTTTTCATCGACCGATGTGTTTCTGTAAATTGGCACAGAAAATAAAGTGCAGTAGATTAAGCCAACAACTAATGTCCATCATACCTTGTGCCGGCTAATAAATGGTATTTTGTATTTATTAGCTCCATTCACATTTGCTTCTGCCTGCTTTGTTTTTTCAAACAAGATTAATTCAAGTCCAATTTTTTACGGTAGTGGGACCGATGGATTTTTCATCGACCGATGTGTTTCTGTAAATTGGCACAGAAAATAAAGTGCAGTAGATTAAGCCAACAACTAATGTCCATCATACCTTGTGCCGGCTAATAAATGGTATTTTGTATTTATTAGCTCCATTCACATTTGCTTCTGCCTGCTTTGTTTTTTCAAACAAGATTAATTCAAGTCCAATTTTTTACGGTAGTGGGACCGATGGATTTTTCATCGACCGATGTGTTTCTGTAAATTGGCACAGAAAATAAAGTGCAGTAGATTAAGCCAACAACTAATGTCCATCATACCTTGTGCCGGCTAATAAATGGTATTTTGTATTTATTAGCTCCATTCACATTTGCTTCTGCCTGCTTTGTTTTTTCAAACAAGATTAATTCAAGTCCAATTTTTTACGGTAGTGGGACCGATGGATTTTTCATCGACCGATGTGTTTCTGTAAATTGGCACAGAAAATAAAGTGCAGTAGATTAAGCCAACAACTAATGTCCATCATACCTTGTGCCGGCTAATAAATGGTATTTTGTATTTATTAGCTCCATTCACATTTGCTTCTGCCTGCTTTGTTTTTTCAAACAAGATTAATTCAAGTCCAATTTTTTACGGTAGTGGGACCGATGGATTTTTCATCGACCGATGTGTTTCTGTAAATTGGCACAGAAAATAAAGTGCAGTAGATTAAGCCAACAACTAATGTCCATCATACCTTGTGCCGGCTAATAAATGGTATTTTGTATTTATTAGCTCCATTCACATTTGCTTCTGCCTGCTTTGTTTTTTCAAACAAGATTAATTCAAGTCCAATTTTTTACGGTAGTGGGACCGATGGATTTTTCATCGACCGATGTGTTTCTGTAAATTGGCACAGAAAATAAAGTGCAGTAGATTAAGCCAACAACTAATGTCCATCATACCTTGTGCCGGCTAATAAATGGTATTTTGTATTTATTAGCTCCATTCACATTTGCTTCTGCCTGCTTTGTTTTTTCAAACAAGATTAATTCAAGTCCAATTTTTTACGGTAGTGGGACCGATGGATTTTTCATCGACCGATGTGTTTCTGTAAATTGGCACAGAAAATAAAGTGCAGTAGATTAAGCCAACAACTAATGTGCAAACAGTAATATTATATTACTAAAATGACGATGCCATGACCCATCTAGTGTAAACATCCGAACCAAACACTAAGCAAATCCTTTTAAAGTTAAACTCTTATATTAGTCGAATTATATATATAATTTAGATAAATTAATAATTATTTAAACGAAATTAAAATCGTTAATAATAATTATTAACGATTTTAATTTTGTTTAAATAATTATTAATTTATCTAAATTATGTATATAATTTATTATAAATTGTATATGTATTTATTATTGTATTGTATATATTATATAATTTATTATAAATGTATATAAATTATTATAAATAAAAATTATTATTCAATTTGGTGATTAATTTCAGCAAAAAAATGGTTTTTGCATTATTCATGACGCCTTTATTAACAGGTTTAACTCTTTTTCGCTCAGCAAATGCAGAAACCAGAATGATATATTGCTAACCAAAAGCGTTAAAAATTTTCCACTTGCTTGTTTTAGAACCAAAATAATTCACCCATACATTGCGTTTGGCTGATTTAGTGTTGACCAAAAGAAGCTGGATATGCCGCCAGGTACAGCCATCATCAGCCGTCCGATCTCCTAAGTTTTCACGCCAGGCGTAATTAAGGCCATGTTCACATTGCTTCCACTCAAATCCGTTCCGATCTGAGATTTGCACTCACAAGTGTTGTATAGGAAACATTCGCATCGCAGCCGATCCAATAAAATATCTGCAATTCCATCATATCTGCATCGTATGACGCTATGTAAGAAAAAATATAAAAACTATCCGGACAGTACTTACCGAGCGTGCGCTTCGAACCGATGCAACGGATCAGTGTGGACACAATGCAATGTGGACACGGTCTATGTGCGGCGATTTAGACGCAAAACATTTGGGTGCAGCATATCGCTTGTACTATAAAATTCCACGACAAAACAACAACTATTGTAATATATCTGGGCACAACAAAACATATGAGTAAAGCACACAATGGCCAAGAACAACAATTAAGCAAAACTGAAAACAAAGGAAACCTGATATTATACATAAATATCATAAAATCCCCTCAAACAGTCATAAAACTATACACATAACAGACAGTATGTAGCGTATAATACCATATGTTATATACCAGGGCCCCGCCGAAGGGACGAAGCAACTTCAAGCCTTGTCACTAACTACTACTGTGCACCCCGACGCCCTCCCCCAATTTTTTAACCCCATATCTGTTAATATATAGACCAAAAAATTTTGTGTAATTTATATTTTTTTTATGTAATTTTAACCGTAATAAATATATATCTTATGCTGTCTTTGACAAAGATCCTGCTGCGGGACAACATGTTTCCAGCTATATTAAGCGTCTAGGTCGACGAATTCCCAACTATCATAAAAATTGTTGAACTCTAATAATAATTCAAAAAAGAAGAAACAAAAAGAAACACAAGAAGCAAAACAGAACGAGAATCTTCAAGCCTAGCTATGTAATGTAGGTCATCATTGATATCGGCATTCAAGTTCCGGTTTCGTTGTGCAACAGCGCTGGACTAGGGTGTGCACTGCCGCGATACTTTTCCTAATAGGACACATAGCGAGAAAAATATGGTTGTCAATTCGTCCAAGGATATCTCAATTAATAGTACCGAAAGGAGCATAAATTCGTTTGGACCGTCGGCGTTGCAAATTTCAGCTTGGATATAACCGAAATTAGCAACAGTAAAAGGCACCACACTTATGCGGCAAAATAGCACAATGGGTTATGCTTTTTTATGAGGCTGTGGATTTGGTACAAAAACTACCTATTTGCTCGAATCTAGTCACCTCAAGGCCCGGCGGTTGTTGGAAACAAATTGCTGCTATAGACGAAGTGGCATACCTACCGGCACAGCTCAATGCTTTGGTTCTGCATCGCGGATTCAGACAGGTAAACATATATATACGTCTTAAAAGATATTATGAAAGCAAGAAATGACATATGCCAGCTGTATACAACTATGTGATGACGATATCACAACTTTTCTGCACATACGAGATCCACAATGAGGATAACAAGAACCACAAGTAGAATGAGACATTCCGGCCCAGACTCGAAAAACCAACCGGTACACTGACGCCCTCCCATTCTCAGCCGTATAACATACACAGGATGTTACATATACAGCATTATAGGTGTCAACAGTGGGTGGGATGGTTAACCCTAAGAATCGGACTCCCTATGCCATATTAACCACCATCCCGCTGTAACCGTCTACCTCTTAAGATCGCCGACCGCGTACATAAATATAGACTGGCATATATAGCCAAAAATCGTTACAGGGGTCCACAGTAGGTGGGGTTGTTAACCCCTAAGAATCGGATTCCCCTAAGCCATACTAACCACCATCCCGCTGTAACCATCTACCTCTTAAGATGGCCGACAGGTACATATATATAGACTAGCATATATAGCCAAAAATCGTTACAGGTGTCCACAGTAGGAGGGGTTGTTAACCCCTAAGAATCGGACTCCCCTACGCCATACCAACCACCATCCCGCTGTAACCATCTACCTCTTAAGATGGCCGACAAGTACATATATATAGACTAGCATATATAGCCAAAAATCGTTACAAGTGTCCACAGTAGGTGGGGTTGTTAAACCCTAAGAATCGTACTCCCCTAAGCCACACTAACCACCATCCTGCTGTAACCATCTACCTCTTAAGATGGCCGACCGGTACATAAATATAGACTAGCATATATAGCCAAAAATTGTTACAGGTGTCCACAGTAGGTGGGGTTATTAACCCCTAAGCCATACTAACCACCATCCCGCTGTAACCATCTACCTCTTAAGATGGCCGACCGGTACATATATATAATTAGCATATATAGCCAAAAACCATTACAGGCGTCCACAGTAGGTGGGGTTGTTAACCCCTAAGAATCGTACTCCCCTAAGTCATACTAACCACCATCTCGCTGTAACCATGCACCGATTAAGACGACCGACCGCGTAAATAAAGTATAGACTAGCATATATAGCCAAAAAGCATAGCAGTTAAGCAATACGGCAACTAACAACAAAACACAAATCACTATATAAACGTCATTTTAGGTTTTTAATTTTCTAGTAAACATTAAATCAGTCCAAATTCTTTTATTTGACAAATTTATATATACATTTTCAATTCTCTAAAACGCGCTCATTAATAATAAAATGCTATCTTCACCCAGCATTGTTACTGTAAAGAACTGATCATATGAGTCTTTAAGGGCTGCAATGTATGAATTTTTGTACCAAACCACTGGTCCCCCACCGTTGTACCAAAAAATTATTGGAACAAGCAATTTCGCTGTTAACATGGTTTCAGCTAACAATTATAGTTTCGAAGGCATTTAAAAATTTTTCTTTCTAAATACGCTCTTTAGAAACAATACACTTTGATTGTGTGAGTTCATAGTTCGCTTGTGAATTTTTAACTCTCAACAAATACGCCACTAGCGGCTCGAACTAAGACGACTACTGGCAAATACAACGGTCTACGGCCCCAAGATCGACAGACTTTATCCTAACTCAACATACATGAGAACAAAAACAAACCTGAACTCGCTCTCCGTTGCAATGCAAATCCTGCATACATAGATGTTACATGTTCGGGGATCGTACTAGCTACCACGTTGCCGTTAACCACTAATGAACCACAGTTGACATTATCTAGTGACTCATACTATATATCTCAAGTCACACAATATACAACCAAAATTTTCGAAAAAGGCATGCGCATCCAAACGACAATAAGTGGCAATATTAATATACAGAAGTACTCATGTCCCAATATCAGCGAAAGCCGCATCACCGACTTCACGTGGCATTTCAAAAAACCTAGCATCATTTCGCCAAACTCAATAACACTACCGCACACAATAATCCTAGGTGCTCGTTGAACCGATCAAATCAGCTTTTCATCCACCATGTAATCGAAATCCATGCATACCAGCCCGGCATCAAACAAATGAGATACCAAACACCAATTTTTGTAGCCAAAAGCCTATTCGTCCGCAGTCAGCATCAACGTCGTATCATGTTCATGATCCACATTACCACAATTACTTATCGTAGTGACGGCTGCACTTTCTGTATCTTGACTATCCTTCTCGCCATGTTTATCATCAACCGGGGTAGCAGCACGGCTTGCACGCGCTTCGACAGTATCACAACACTTACCCTTTTCAACAATACCGACAGGACTCTTCACCTCCACGTCGCCTCCAATAGTCTCCAGACCGCCTACTGCTGGCATGGGCACGAGCGGAGCCAAAACTCCTTTCTTGGCCAACGCTGTTCCGTCCGGTGCTAAACATTGTCCATGATGATATTCGTCAGCGGCACTCCTCCAGCGAACGTACTCTAAATCAAATAGGTAAAACTTGGTCCCGACAGGAACGTTGAAGCGGTTTGACTCCTTTTTGGCCATGCAATGATTTTTTCGCTTGACTTTGCCAATGAATCGCTCACGGCCGTGCGCTAGAATTGTCGGATCGAGCGTTTTGGTATCGACAAAGTACGGCATACGAACAGAAAGACAGCACACAATGTAAGCGTCTAGAAATAAACAAAACTTTATTGTTGAGTATTGTAAAAATAACAAAATTATTACTAGTAAACGTAATAAATTACAAAAAGTGAGCGAAGCAATAGTTAAAGTATATTATATCTTTATGTATACATGTATTTCAACTAAATATTTAATCAATTATACTAAGTATCACGTTTAGACTTTTAATGTCAAATCCACCTTACAAAAAGCTAGCTAGGTAAAAAATTAGCAAATTAAATACTAATATCACCTAACTATTTAACTAATTAGCAAACACGATAAAATCATAGAGGTTTAAAAGTCACATATTCATAATCAGCGATATCGAAAACCCATGAGTGCCAAATATCAGCAACTTTAAGGTGATTTTAAAATTTGTATAAAATTAACTAATTGATTACTTAACTAATTAACATATACGGTCATGTTTTAGAGCTTCAAAAATATCCTATTCGAGACCAGCGTTATAAAAACCCCCGTGTGCATTTTTTTCATTTCGAAGCACTTTGAAAATTTTCAAAAAGTTAGCTACTTAATAACTAATTAGTATAATATGAACATCCCTGAATAGTAATAAACACAAGACTCATAATCTGCACGGCGAAATATAATATACGCACCGAAATAATATATTTTGATAATTCTGCATGTCTTACAATAATTATTCATTGAAAAATAAGCAATTTTTGTTTGGAAATAATAAAAATAGGCTGACACGCTTAACTAGTTAGTTACGTAATTACATTAACTAAAGCAAATTTTGACCAAAATCTATATGTCTTGCACCTGTCCGATATTAGGCCTTTCAAACAAATAAGGTTGTTAGAGCCGGTCCAGTAGTTATTGCGGAGTTCAACGGACGGACGAAAGGACTTCGCTTCGCTCCTCTCAATGATTGAAGATTCTCTTTACGGCGTGAGTTCAAAAGCTATGTAAGTTAAACTATCAGTTCAAGCGAAAAACACTTCAATGTCACCCTGAACGCAAAATCGCTACATGAATACAAATGGTTACTTATTGGAGCATAATTGCTACTAAGCAGTCATGAACTGTTGTTACAAAAATATTTAATTACAGTTTTGACTACGAAATATATGAGTCCAAATTAGACCAAACGGGCGACTTTTCACTTCAAGTAAAAGTTTCCAGATAGAAGTTTCAATGTAACCTTCAGTGCAAAAAAAACAAGATTGATTAGATAAAGCTATTTTTTGCAACATATTATTACAGCTATAAATGCACATATTAATAGCAATAATTCGCGCCACGTCAGTCAAAACCAGCAGATTACCAATAGAATGTCCGCTCCGAGCAGTTCAAGCTAATTAGACAAATCACACTATAGACAAACTATGCATCAAAATAATAACATTAGCCGTCCTGTCCAGGAAGAGAATGCAATGAAATTTAACCTAGGCCGTAGCAGACATTGAATGTAATGAAGCAGGGGAGTAGCTATGATTATTTTTCGAACATTGTCAAACAGTGTATGGTGCAAAAGATACCCAGCTAGATTCACACATCTTTTTACGAACATTAAAAACGGGTTTTATACCGTTGTCATCAATAAATACCTTTGCAAAACTATTACAAATGCATATCGCCGAGTATAATCTATTTTATAATTGGAATTTAGAATTCGCTATTCATCCATGAGCCTAAATTTTATAGAAGAATTTAGAGCATTAGTAGCAATTTTTTCTAATTGTCAAAATTTCCTGAAATTCTGCTATGACGCCATGATTTTAGATTACTTTTAAGCTCACTTTTTTGGGTAAATAATATCGCGCGCATTTTGTAAACACCTAGAAATAGAAAGCTCAAGTGAGTAAGTTAATATGTCGCTAAATCATATGACCAGTTGGCATTAACATTGAATAGAGTTCTCAAAACGTAGGTCTAGTTGAGTGCTAACAATCTTTATACCCTACTAAAATATACATTTTTATAATTATAAATCGTAGACGATTTGTTGAATTTTCCTTTAATTTAGTAATTAATGAAAACATGATCGGTGTATGCAAAACATTACTCTGCTTTTATATTAAAATATTAAGAGAATTTGAATCTCTAGCTGGAAAACTGACCAATTGAGTCAACCTAAATTTCATTAGACATTCTCCGAACTTATAAAAATCTAAAGATCGGGAACATTTGTAATTAGGTCAAAATGGAAATCTAAGCTAAGCAAAATAGAAATAGCTAATGAATAAGAAACTTGTACAACCGATTTAATAAAATCAATTGTCCAGTAACTACAGTACTCGCCAAAAATGACCGTCGAAATGCGACCGCTGTATAGGTAGTAGATGTTGAAAATCAGAAGGTGGTCGACAAATACAACGATTCTGTGGCTATCCGGCATAAGTATATCGACAGGCACGGCATCTGTTCTTTATTTATTAAAGTAGCAACATCAAGTATTTTCCGACTTTACACATTATGTTATATTCTGGAACTCCAAAAATAGATGTAACTGCACACTTCCAGGTGTATATAATTTACCTGAACGAAAAACTTCTTGTACCGTAAGCAGATTTATCTAGCTGCTTACATATTATTTCGTGGCTTCATTAAGATCATTACCATTTTCCTGAACAGCAGTCAAAATAAGACATCGAGGGTGTAAATAGTCATTATTATCAGTATGTGGAAGCACCATTTTCGCTACGGTACAAATTTTTTCGCCACTGCTTGAGCAAACGATGTAGTTTTGATTTCCGATGACACATTTGGCAAAATCTGATTATTAGCATCATCATTTATATTAACTAATGTATTAATAGAAGTAACCATATTAGATTAGATGTTTTGATTTTACCAAGACGCGAGGAATCAGAAGAAAATGCACGCTTTTTCACATCGTGTAGCAACAAGTCTACATCCAGTCGCTATTTATGATAAATCTGTGTCACAACCTGGTAAATCTTGTTTACCTACCTAGCCATCGTTCTCAACCAGAAGCTACGACAAAATACCACGCTAGCTCGCCCGACTTACCTGTTTGTCGATCGCGCATCGCTAGCACCAAATCGCCTTCACGAATTCGATCGACAATCACCTGAGCTCGTCGCAGATATCGACGTCCAATTGGAGATGGCTGCTGCTGTTGTTGTTGCTGCTGTTTGTGTTGTAACACCATTCCATGCTGTTTGCTGCTATTGCTAGTGCACGTTGTGCCGATAGCTGTTGTCGAAACCGACATTTGTTGTTGTTGCTGGTGCAAGGTTTGCGCAGTAACCGAAGCTGTACATGATACCGGTGGACCGAGCGCCGATGATGTCATGTTTTTTGATGAAGATGGTGATGAATTTAATTGTTCGAGTCTGAAAGTGTTCAAGTAAAAAAAACTATTTTCCACGCGTAGCGACATTGCCGAGCTCAGATTCCTTAAAAACCATCAACTCTGCGGAAAATTGTCTGTATCACGCATATTGATGGGTTTTCGCAGCATTTTTAGTCGACAAGTATTGGAATTAAACAAAGCTGCCCTGCTTCAATAGTTAACTTGCTGCTCAAATATTCACAAAACCGCCACGAATTGCAAACTTTAAGAATGTGGCCACGTGATGTGACAAACATTTTAGGCTATAATTCTTGCCAGGAACAAAAATGTTTCATCTCCTCATCGAGAGCTACGAAGACCTACAGCGTTGTCTAACCAGTTAAACGCTAATTTTATGGCAGATGAACGACGTTAGCTGAAAAATTATATCAACAAATTTTTTGGTATTTTGTCAATTTAGCTGTTTAGAACGGACCAATAAGTTTTCAGGGTTGATGAATTATACTATGATTGCAATATGGCGTATTTGCGTTGTTTCTCGCCAATAGGGTAAGCGGTAGTGGATTCTAACGTGAAAATATACAAGCTTGAAATTTTTTGAAAGTCGTTATTTATAAATTTAGAAAGTTTCAATCTTTGTGGTGATCCTAGGAAGGAACAATAAGTCATGCGGCTTTAGTAGCGCTGGAAGTTATCTCAACCTGCTACTAGTATAGTAGCTCCGTTTATAATCCTGAATGACCAAGGAAGCACTTTTGAACCCAGAATATAGTAGCTACGCACAGAACAGCAACACTCACTTCATTTCGCCTCGCCACGCGATCTAACTGCAACTATATTCATCTAATGCTACGCGCCTAGGTCGGCGGAATTCCAACTACCGTAAAAAAACTGTTGGATATTATTAATCGAATAAAGAAACAAATCAGGAAAACATCAAAAAATCAGAAACAGAATCTACTGGCTTAGCTATGTAATACAATGCCAACGTACTATTCGCCACAAGATTATAATTCAGAAACGAGCAGAAATTTGTTTGGACCGTCGGCGTCGCAAATTTCAGCTTGGACATAGCCAAAGGCAGTAAAAGGCACAACTAGAACACTATACATTTGAGGCAAAATAACATAATGGGTTATGCTTATTTCCTATAGGTTATGCATCTTTTCGATAAGGTTGTGACTTTGGTAGATTTTTCTCGAATCTAGTGCACAAAAGACATAACTGTAATTGAGAATATTCTAACACGGAGAGAAAAATCGCATATCGAGAGCTCCTATATATTCGATTCTGGTGGAAAACAGATTTTCTAAGACGTCTCCAGCGTCCTTGGCTATGAGATATTGGCATGTGATTAAATTAATGGGTACAAATAGTTAATAGTTATACAATATGTGTATATGTTTCTAATATGATGTCAGTCACCTGAGGCGAAATTATTTGGGTTGCTGTTATGACTCCGGTGAGAGATCAGATGCGATGAAAATGGGGCAACGGGCAAAATAAAATAACGAACATTTGTGGAGTTTACTCCAGTAAATTTTATATCTATAATAACTGAGTATGATTTCTCGTTATATCCCGGGCTCTCCATTCGATGAAAATTTTGTCAGGGGGGCGTGAACCGAAGGCCCCCATGTTCCCAACCGGGGGCGCCCGATTTAGCCAGGGGACATTTTGGCAAGAGAAAAATGTTAAAAATCGTGTCAGAAACACTGCTAAAACGTTTTTGATGGAGGTAAAAAGCAATTTTAAAGCAAATTTCGAAATTTTTGGCTACAGGACAGAATTTTAGTAGTAAGATTTTTGATTAAATTTAATGTACTTGACCGATTGGAAACAAAAAATTTGCCAAGAGGCGATGGACGGAGGGAGCCCAAAATTTTGCCAGGGGGCACCTGTTTTGAATCAGGGGACACCGAAAAATACCAGCCCCCCCACTTGGAGAGCTCACAGATATCTAGGTTTTATGAATCCCATACGGCAATTATGCGACATCAACACATATCACCTACCATATGATGGTGCCAATTCTTGAGTCATGTCGATCAGAACGATTTTAACAAAAGAGATCGGAGGTTTTTAGCACATAATGATACACAAATTTTGGTCAAACACTTCACTTGTCTAAAGTGAAATGAACATGTTAAAGAGCAACGACATATTTTACAGTATACAACGATTTTTACTGTAAATGTGAATAAAACCAACCAAAACTTTGTGAATATTATTACAAATAGTTATACCACAGTTTCATTTAGTTTCTGTTCAAAAATAATATTCCTTTCTACATTAAATATTTATTTTGAAACACAGCCTTGACAAAAGTGGAATCGTAAACGATCGAAATCTCAATCGATCGACATATCAATTAATCGAAATCAACCAAAATTTCGATTGATTATTTTGCACTTATTTCTGGCTCTAGATCGCCTAATGACATTCAGCACTTATAGAGTTATGCCACAAAACCGCTATTCGAAACTCGAAAGCCTTATCGGCTACTGAACTGAAATGCATACGGTTTTAAATATGCGCCTATCGATAGCTACGCAAAATTTTGTAAACCACTCACGTTATCACGAAAAATTAGAGCCAGGCAGCAGTGAGCAAGCGGAACCGCAATTAGCCAGAAACGGAACTATAATTTTTAGCTGGGACCTGAACTACAACGGAAACCGGGACCTGCATTACCCACACTGTGAAATAAAAGGAAATATTAATAACCATCTTGCTTGCTTGCGGTGAAAGTTTGGCATATAGGGATATTTAATTGGTTGAACACACTGGTTCCATTGTCTTAAAAATAAACGAGTAACATCTGTTACCTTCTAAGGCGCTGTATGAGGCTACAAATGCTGAACTTTAGTAACAGTATTGTCAAATTCAGGCATTTTTTCAATACATTTTTCATTGAGGGTTATATTGAGTGTGTAGATTTTTGCGGTAGTTAGATAGGATTAATATAATTGTATCTAGGAGGAATGAAGCCAATTCGACAAGTATTAAGACTCTACAACGTAAGAATTTTTCTTAAAATTGCAATTTTCTCGAAAGCTGTACTTTTAAAATTCGATACCTATGGTTGCTTTGTGTAATATTAAGTTAAGAAGACGAACAATTCCTGCATGATTAGAGGAAAAATCCTAATGGGTGTAACGCCAAATTTATTGAAATGTCAGCGAAAAACGCGCATTGTTTTTAAAAATTGTCAGCTCATAGATTAGATTATATGGATTAGCCTAGATCAATCTGTGAAAAAATCGGGATCAAAATGTGTTTAACATTATCGCGTATATAGAGTGATTAACCAAAAAAGGCCGGTTTGGCAGTTATCACAAAACCTAGAATTATAGACAGTTCATTATAACCCCCGTTTATCAAGTTCGCTTCCTCAAATTACAGAAATTATACCTAATGAATGAACTGTCCCCCAGTTGGAACTAACGAGCTGAAAATACGCAGCGGAGAGGCTCCACCAGTTCAGAGAATAGTCCTGCACTCATAGTTATATTAGTGCATTATTGCTTTTACTACTAAATCCAAACATAGATTACAAATTTCGCCATGCAGATATCCAAAGGGTATGAAGCAGGAACTATGATTCCGACAAAGTTTACTAGGAATCAGAATACCGACTACTCCCGACCAGTTAGATTAGTAAAAAATTTGTGATCACTATATCAAGTCACACCAAGTGTATCCATATAATTAAATTGCAGCAATAAAGCTGAAATCATATTACTGGAATCATTTAACAAGAAATAAAGACGCCGAACAGCTTAAAAACGCCATTTTATGTCGAACCCGCATTCCTGCACGATTTGAATTATAGCAAATTAAAATCGTGAAAAACTTGCTGTGATACAAGAAAAGGGCAAAAAGTAAAGTAGCGTATGCAAAAACGTTGTAATATACAACAGCAGGATTGAACGAAGTGTCAGTCCTAAATCACTAATGTTATAAAATTAATAATTAAGAGTAGGTTAACGGATTCCAAAGCATAGCCTTACTTTTGCATCTTGCCACTAGTTGGGCTGGATACGCTATCTGCATCAGGCTTGTTGCAAACGTCCATAATGGCTTCAGCTTCCTGCATCGTAGAGAGCGCTGCCGTAGCGTCGTGCTCGATGATACCCAGTTGCATATCATCTGGCGACGGTGCGGTTGAGCTTCGACTCTTTTCTGGTGATGCTGCTCCTGAGACGTCCGACGACGTTGATCCGTCTGAAGACGACGAGGCACGATGCCGTTTCTCGTCGACAACAACGCTTGTTTCCATTTCGTCGCCATCGCGGCGCCGTTCACGCTTCTCGCGCTGCTCCTGAGATTGTAGCACTACCGGCATTGATAATGAAGTATCACCACTGGGGACTGCAACGATGTCGGCTACGTCCATTGGTTCGTTTCCTCTATTGTCGCCGCGGTCAAGTATAACTGACGATTCGACTGCAGCCGATGATGGATCTACTTGTTGCGGGCCGCTCATCACTTTTCCATCGTTTCCTCCTTCATTGATATCAACAAACGATCCCATACCACTTCCCGCAGCACTAGTATCACGTTGTTGAAGACCAGCACTCGTCAGTATATCAGACAACCATCCAGAAATACTGCTCCCAGCTTCTGACAATGCAGACGACGCTTCCTCGGCTAGGGCAACCTGATCAGAGCGCACCGAAACGAGTTGAGCCCGCTGTTCTTGCGCCGATTCACGAATTTTACCTGCTCCGCTTCGAAGACGACATCGCAACTTTTCGGTTGTAGCTTGCGCCTCAGAGGCCGCCAGCTGAGCTGCAGCAAGGCGCTCCTCGTATTGAATAGCTATACGGCTTTCCATCGCTGCGATAACTTGCTTCGATCGCATTTCACAATCTTGTTCAACCTAAATTAAAAGTACAGTCAACTTCATTGACCGAAAAATCTTAGTCATTCACAACACGGCGACAACCAAAACCGTTCAGCACAGCCAGTCATGAACCTAATTAATTGCTTAAATGTACGTTAATTTTAGCATAACAGCAAAAACAGCACATTATAATAATTTTGTTTTATACAAAGTTTCGAATAACTAAGAAAATGACACAGTCATTACACTAACTTTAATTAAGAAAGACTGTGAATGAACAAGTTTCGCACAACACTATACATACACCAAATCTAAGCCGCAAACAAAACGCAGCAGACAATGATGTAACCGATATTGGTTAGCTTTATGAGAAGCAAAAAATAAGTTATTATTAAACGATCAAATACAACCACTACGGCTTGAAGGCATTCGAATACTTTTCAAGCTAACGACGATCATTAATTTACAAAACAATAATTCACAAATATAATTATCATTTTTGTCATAAGCTTTACAGTACTCATCACAAACTGACCACGGCCTTGCAACGATCAACCAAAGTAACGCGCAAACAACAAATTTCATTTTTCCACGAGCAAGTTGCTAGTGAGCAGTGAGCGAACAGCGGTCAACTAAATTGCAATTTTAGTAGCGCCAACAATAGCGAATTTCCAGATTTCCGAAGCACAGTGCCAATAATCAAAGCAATATTCAACAGCTACCCGACATTAACGATTAAATATTATATAGGCAGAGTGACGAACTTACCTTTAATCGTTCAGCTTTTACCGAGTTGGCCAGTTTCTCTTCCCATTCCTTGTTCAGCGAACTTTTTGCAGCTTGTACAGCTTCCTAAAGTGACACAACTATTACCTATTGTCATTACAGATTTTGCTTCAGTTTCAATGTTAGTTGTTGTCATGACGAATCACCCAAAACACACCACATCAATGGTTCTCATAAAATTTGGTAATAATCCTGCAATAATAATAACACCAGTATAAAAAATACGTAGTTTTTTTAACAGTTATATATATACCGAGAGGTGTTTTCACCTATAGCTTTGTTAATGGAAAAAATGTAAAAATTTCTTGTTTTGTCCGTCTAGATCATAATTCATCACCAGGTGGATGGATCCTCACCATTTTTTATTTATAACACACTATAGCCCTGTGGAAGGACATGATACAGCAACAATGGCTCCCCGATGGCCATACCATCGTAGTCAGCGTGCCTGAAACCAATACAGTGTTGTTTTGACGCCCGCATCCCGCAATAACATTCCACAAAAGCAAAAATGTGGTTTGTGAGAATAAGTCGGCAGATCCTAAAACATGCCATATCACAGTAAAAACATACGATACAGCAACAAACTGCTCTCCGACGGCAATACCATCGTATTCAGCGTGCTTGAAAGCCATTATAAGAACGTTATGAAATTACCAAAAGCAAAAAAGTCTGCTGTGAAACTACGTCGGTATATCCTCAACACCCTATATCCCCTGAAGCGACAACATACAGCAACCATAGGTGTCAGTCGGCAATATCGTTGCATTAAGCGTGCTCGAAGACCTCTATATAAGGATGGCGACGCTCGTACCGCGCAGTAAAATTTCACAAGGCACAAAAGCGGTATTATATAAAAATGGGTCCACATAATATGTGACTAGATATTATCATAGTTGGACCATAGAGGCGAGGGAATCGTACGACAAAAAAGTGATGTACAGCTAATTTAGCTCTTGATGCCCTGATTTCGGAACGCTGCGAATCGGGTAGCTCGGGATATAGGTGGTGAAAGATATCTAGATGACCAATTTCACAGAGTGTGACACTTGACCACTTTATTTGGGACCCATTTTGACCCGAAAGACGTGGTCGGCGGGTTTAGCGTTGAATGAAAGGCTATAAGACTGAATTTGTGATCAATTAAAAAAATTTGAAGAACTACCCATCCGGTAATGAGTTATGATCTCCAAAGACTGGATAAAAAAGAAAATGTCTACTATTTTGCCGCTAGCAAAGCTACAGGAGGAAATACCGCTCGCCCCGTTTCAAAAATCCCACTATTCGCCCACGATCGACTCTTGGAAACATTTCCATATTCAATATTGATTCAGATTTTCGCAGCACATGATAACAAAAATAAGGAGTGCGCAAGTGCGACGTTAGAAATTTTTAAGACAAATTAATAAAACAAGTTACAACAAAACAAAACGTTGATACACCAGTCGATTGTCATGTTTTGCCCAAAACGATGACAAAACATCACAGCCTTCTCGACCAGTATGGGCAGATTAAAGAGCATGGTCCGCTAATAAATGCTTACCGTGCTTTTACCCGAAATCGGAATGCTACAACATGGGCTAGGTATCGTTAAATTGCCACTCTGTGCAATCACAAGATAAAAGCCGACTACGATACCAACAAAAATTAGCAAACAGGCTTAGTGCAAACCTCAAAGCTTTTTGGGATTACACTAAAACCAAACTAAAAACTCATCTATTGCCTGGTCCGTTGACGAATGACAATGGGAACATAATCGATGTCGATACTGAGACGGCAAATACTTTACCGACATTTCGCTGATGTTTTCAACATCACACCTTACGACAATCAAGTGATCCATCTCAAAACAGATGCCACGGTTGATTATATATACACTAGTTGAATCAGATTGAAAACGACATCATCGCCAGGTCCTGATGGGATACCAAACCGACTGATGGTAAAATCTGCTGCTGTATTGGCTGATCCGTTGTGTAACTGTTTCGCATTTCCCTTGATCATTGAGCGTTACCTTGCGATTGCTTGACAGCTAATGTAGTCCCTATTTGCAAGAAAGGAGCGCGCCGCAGTCCGAATAATTATCGACCTATTAGTTTAACTGCTGCTTGTTGCAAGGTGTTCGAAAAACTTATCCAGTCTGCTATATTCCAACATATTAATCATAATCGATTAATATTCTCTACTCAATATGGATTTGTCTCAAAGGCGAAACAACGGTACTCGAACTACTTGACTTTCTCAGCTTTGTCACTTCTTGTGTCGATTTAGGTGACTCAGACGATATCTGCTATCTTGATATACGCAAAGCAATTTGAGTTTGTAATTCACCAGCTACTTCTTGATACACTACGTAGTTATGGTATAGTCGCACCGTTACACAATTGACTGTCTGTCTACTTAACTATGCGATCTCAACGAGTAACAATAGACGGTATACTTTCTGATCCTGTAAGAGTATTGAGTGGCGTTCCGCAAGGAACAGTGCTAGGCCCGTTACTGTTTTTGTTTATAGTAGACAATATGGATACATATTGTTCGTGCTTTATTGGAAAATTCGCAGACGATGCTCGGCTTGCGAGAAGAATCAGTAGTAGTAAATTCGAAATTGGCTGTTTTAGTTTTCAACACGATATTTCTGGTATGTCACAATTTTGCATTGATAATCTAATAATACTGATAATCGCAGATGATAAATGTGAGATACTTCATGTTGGTCGCAACAACCCACACTTTGTTTACAGTTTTAAAGGACGTGAACTTACCTCAGTAAACTCTGTCAACGACCTAGGCGTTATTATATCGAGAAACCTAAAGTCAACATCTCACTGCGCGCATGTTGCATTCAAGGCTGAAAAGGCATTCCATGTCATCAGGCGCTGCTTCAAGCCGTTATCAAAACAAGTCTTTCTACCACTCTACAAATCCTATGTTTGGTCGTGGTTAGAATACGCAACAACAGTACCTATCTTATTAGAGATAAAGACTTGGTAGAACGGGTTCAGCGGCGGGCTACCAAACAAGTAATGGGACTCTATGATCACTCGTATGAAGCTCGAATGCAGTATCTTGGACTACAGCGTTTATCCACGCGCCGGCGCCGTCAAGACCTCATCATGGTCTTCAAAATGCTTAATGGTTATTTCTCGTATGATTGGAAATCTCAATTTGAGTTGGTAAGCGATGAACGAACAAAGGGCCATTAACTTAAACTCGGAGTTAAACGCACACCGCGACTGGAAGTATCATTGCACTTCTTCAATGTCAGCGTGGTTCATGATTGGAGCAACCTTCCCTCGGACGTGATAACTGCTCCTAGTTTGTCTGCATTCAAGTCAAGGCTCCACGTCTCTGGTCATGTCCCATTGATCTAGTAGCGCTTTCACGTGTTGTCGAATATTTTGCAGATATCAATGCCTCTACGACCGCAACCTCCGGAGTTTAGTCTCCGGTGAATTTCCGTCTGCTTTTAATGACACAACCTATTTGACAAACCTTGCAAATCGACGGCCAGATGGATCCACAAGTAACAACGCTTAAGAATACAACTACTGCCGAGTAAAATCATGCAAAAATACGCAAATAACTAAAATCTCGCATCCTCCTCGAGATTTCCCTCAAAGAATCTGCCTTCACCACAAGGACCGAAATTTATCTGAGACGTTTTGAGCCCTGAGGAACTGGAAATACCTAATGACAGTTACGTCGTCCAGTCTAAGTGGGGGAACGCCTGACACCCAGGTCAACTGAAGGTTCTTATATTGTATTTCATAGTGTTGTTCTTTACATCATGTACGGTATATCATTGTTGATGTTGCATATTCGTTATTTACCTAGTGAATACGAGTATTTTTGTAGGCCGCGCTTCATTTTACTTAGGATTTTGCTGTTAATAGTTTAAATTATACAAGCGCTTTGAACATAATATTGTCTTTTGCTATTAACCGTTTTGTTAGGACGATCCTTTTTGATGTCACCTCAAAATACCTGGGGTGCGGTGGGGTTGATCTGGTTGAAAGCCAAAACTTAGTTGAACGGCATGACCTGGGGCACTGACCGAAATTTTGGAAGCTCGAAAATCCAGCCACCCGCCTGTAGAGAGGTCAATGAATTAACACGGGGAAGAAAATCCTTACAGTTTTGACCTACGGAAAGAGCACCTGTGCACACCTGAACTTTAATATCTGACTGCTCAGCAGTAATAGATGTCTCGATTGACTTCTGTCGATCGCACAGCGATTGCATCAGGCGATCTTGTTCGCTCTGCATGTCTCGGGTTACTGCTTCGTATTCACGAATTTTGTCTTGCAAATCCTGGATTAGCTGATCCTTGTCGGATAGCTGTTTCTAAAACCAGAAAAACTGTGACGTTAATTTTATAGCAAAACAGACTGAAATTATGGGACACAGTATGCTAAAACTCATTAGCCAGCGAAAAATTGACACAGCCAACAATATAATAAACAGCCATAATGTTATTTTATTCGCTTCATAATGTAAAACGGTAATAAACTGACAAATAATCATATCATAATCAGAATAATGTTTTAAACTATATTTACACGACAGATATTACGCGTGTGATAAAAATATCTATATATTCCCAGATACAACCCAGTTTAAGCCAATAAAACATATACATCGTACCATGATTGCTTGGTGTTTCTCACTGACTTGTACGAAATATCGGTAAATCGAATTAACAATAATGAAGCTAGAGATTAAATACTTCGGAAAGCTGCGATATCAGTAATCGCTAAGCGAAAATGCGAAACCATGTGAAATTTTTAAAAAACCAATTTTCTACACCACCGACCTTCCAGGTAAAACGGAAAAGGTAAAGTGACACGAAAGCTTAGAAGGATGCAGACAAGCTTTCATGTAGTACCCAACAATTCTGCCTTCGGGGTTTGTGGGACCCCTAGTTTGTAAAGAGAACGTTATTAGCGAACAACATTAAATCTATTCATGCGTCTGATTATATAAAGATGTGCAATAAACGCCAAAATGCTTGGAAGATAAACTTTACCTTACTACTACAATAATAATTGACCTACGCTCTTTTTAAAACATATTATAATCAAATTAAGTGTCCTCGAGTTGCCTCACTAGTCATCTTTTCACAAAATTATTTACCTCGAATCCTTTCTTCAAATCTTCCATATCAAGTTCGTTGGCCAGCGTCAATTCTTTTATAGCTTCGGCGCGTGCATCTGCAGCTGCTTCGGTACTTCGCTCAATTGCAGCTTCGGCTGCGGCAGCCGCCTGCAACTGCGCGTCGTATAGTGCCGCTGTTAGTGCGTCACGCTCGGCGTCAGCTTGCGCTAATGATCCTGCGAGCGCAGCGGCACGAGCGGAAGCTTCAGCGTAAGGCTCCGCATATGCCCGTCGGACATACAAGACAATCTGTGTCGTAGTATCGGTGGTGGAAGTCGATGCCGCAGGCGCTGGAAGCGTTGATGTCGCATTACGAACAATCGGAAAGTCTGAAGAGCTATATGTTTCAACGAAGGCAGATTCGTCACTCTCGTAGCTCTGGGTGCCGCTATCGACTAGTGTCCTCACTTCATTCAATTCAATACGAAGACTTTCGAGGGCATTGCGGTACGACTCGGCTAGCTGCCGAAGTGCAGCTCGATAGTCGTATCCCGTTTCCTCTAAAGTTTCACAGCCCACGCTGACATCACAGCATGCAGGTCGCGCGATTGCTGCGTGTTGTTGAAATCCAGCTGTGGCTTGGTGTTCCGTAGTGGCCGTGGCAGCATTCGCCGGGCCAGAACTCTGAAATGCCAGCGGGTATAGACCTGGAGGAGTGAATGATGAAGATTTTAGTGTTGTAGCTGTGCCGCCAGCGTGGATTCGCTTAGGACTGCTCGTCCACGAACCCGGTTGTCTAATTGACTCCACTTGTGAAGCTGACGTGGTCTGTAGAAGCTGGTGTTGCTGTTGCATTTCAACGCTAATTTGAGAGCGCGAGAGCATCTCCGGCGGGCTAAAATATACAGTAAGTCTAGATGCAAGCAAAGATATACATAACAATCGATAGAAGCCGATCAAAATTTCGTTAAAAATCAAAACCGTCTGATTACAGAACCAAATTTTCTTTAGCCAAAATTCTATATATACATTTAAAATGTATATACTAAATTCGACAGAACTTATGTAAAACGAAATATCTTTTTAATTGAAATTGTTCGAAAATTCGTTTACTCTACATCGGTTTTCAATTCAACCAATTTTATTGTGGCATTACGGATGAACGTTGGTACAAATGACAAAATCCTAAATAAGGCGAAACGTGGCCAGTAGAAATATGCATTCTCAGTGATTATATAATATGCCACAAATACAATAAAAATGTTTCAAAAGCTTTAAAAACACGAAAATATGCAAAATTCCACTTCAGTAAGCTGAAGGAGAGGAATTTCTCTCACATATTTCTTGTTCCCATCACATGTTGGAGTTGCGGAACCCTAGCTCAAGGTCCTATAGGTAAAATCCTGGTCCTGTGGAGAAGCCAGTGAATATCGGCGACAGTAGAATTTATCAATTTTATAGATTATGAACTATCGAGTGAATCTCTTGTTCAATAGGTTACATTGGTTCGCCTTGGCGAGCACGGCATGGCACTGGTTTAAACAAATACATAAAACTTTAATAATGAGAATACATTTTTATTCATAAAATGATGCTAACATTGTTTATACCATGATGTTTATGCTAAATGCATATAGCATATGTAATAAAATTATTATGTCGGCTCCATGACCTTGCTTAATGTTCATTGCAATCTACTAGGAGCTTTAAATAACATTTATATTCCGGATGGCTTCTGTTTTTATTACGATGCAGATTACGACTTACATCGTAGCCGAAGCCGGAAATATGTTATAGAATAAAACAGAAAATATATTTTTTCTACACATATCTTACAAGGAAATTTGCTTTATTTAATTTCAACAGGTCTTGAGAATTTTATATATCAGTAATAAGTTTTACCTATCCAAAACCAAATCAGGACTCGGACTGATATAGTTTGTCACATCCATAATCTCGGTCTGCACATGTGCTGCCAATGATGCGTCAGACGAGAAGGCAGCCGAGGCCCTGCACGACGGTGGCATATCGTAGCGATTACGACGGCTTGGTGATGCCTTTGTCGTCTGTCCACCACTGTTAAGAGATGCTTTCTCGCGGCTAGGTATTCTTATGGGAGCAGATTTGTAGGCACTCGCGGCAGTACTACAAGTAAGCGTTGTAGTTGATTCAAACTGTCGCGCTATTGGTGTCTCAGGTGGTGATGCGGATAATTCTGTAATCTCTCCTAAGGACGGTAAATAAGTCGCTCCCCCTGTAGTAGCAAACGACTCTTTCTTGTGCTGCATTTCGGTTGATTCTGACACGGAAACCGTACCGAACGCACTATCGCTACTGGACGACCCGTACACTTCTTCCGTCCCACTAGCCAGGTTTTCATCTGATAACCATCCCAACGATCCGACAGATTGTCCACCTCTTCCAAATTTAGGAGGAGTACTACTAACAAACGATCCTCTTCTCTCAAGCCACCGGGACTGTTGAGGCTCAGGCACGGCCAATTTATCGTACACGTTAGACACTGCCACGCGAAGCTGGGCCGATAGTGGCGGAGGCAGCTTTGCTCGTAGCAAGTGAACATCTGCCACTGAAACAGGCGGAAGATCGCGGTCGAAGGGCGTCGGTGGGTCGGCGGCAAACGTAGGCATTTGATCGGCAAATCCGGGAAATAGGTAGTGAAGAAAATGATTAGCTAAACGATCGGCGACTGCAGCGCGTTTTTCACGCTCAGCAGATAAGAGTCGCTGAACCGCTGCCGCAAGACGAGCAGCCCATTCGAGGAACTGATCACTGAACGATCGACGACGAACGACTTCGGCAACCGCCGCGATATATATCTGTAATCACAAGCAATGTGTTTAATTAATAAATCCTGTCAACAAATAGGTAAAAAATATAAAACCATATATACTGAAAATAACTTTTTTCTAAAAATAAGCTCAATAATGACAGAATCCTCGTGCTAAGATTTACAAGCAAACTCTGTCACAATTCTAAACTCAAACAGGACATAGCGAAAATAACCAGCAACATACGAAGTAGTGCGGCCTTGAAAAATTAGGAGAACAAAAAATCTCTGGTGTAAATACTTGCATGTTGGTCTGACGCAAGATATTTAATTTTGGGTTTTCGGCAAGCTACAAAGCCAAAAATCGCAGTCGAAATCGTGAATCTACAAAAAGGTTTGTGAATTTAGCGTCGGTTGCAAATCACATTACGCGCCGTCGCATAATCCATTCATTATCTGCAGGTTCTTGAACACAAGCTGATGCCATTTATGTCTTGCTGGCCTGTCCATGGTAGGAGTAAAAGGTGCCTGCTCTCTAACTCCTAAGTATTTGACATGATATCAAAAATGATCGTTCTAACAAAAAATGGTTATAACAAAACTAAAGAGCTACTACTGCTTATATTTCAACCATTTATGACCGCGGGCGTCTGATATCAAAAATGATCGTTCTAACAGAAAACTGGTTATAACAAAACTAAATAGTACTGCTTATATTTCGACTATTCACGACCGGGGATTCCAGCTGAAAAACCCCATCTGCAAGTTTGATGTGCTGAGACTGTAGTCTTGATACGTTAGTCAGGTTGTGTTGGCTATGTCACTATCCTGGCCTCTTCATTATAGGGTAGGGTCCCCACTCGCCCACTGCTCCACACTATTCGCAGAAATCCCCATGTTCGCCCACACTACACTCCTGAAAGTCTCACAATGCTATGTATTGATTAAAAGATACGATATGGGGAAAAGTTTTTACTATTTTTTGGGTGGTTTATTATCACAGTTATAATTCCTAATAATACCAAACGGCGGTCAAAATGGCTACACGTTGCTAAAACAGTCGAAATTGAAATTTCACCCCCACCCCATCGAGATTTCTCCCGAGAATGACAATTGGCGCCCCATGGAAATATACTCATATGGGCGAGTAAAAGAGTCACCTACTCCAGGTAAAACTTGAGAAAAATCGTTTTTGTTAGGCCGATCATTTTGAAGACATCTTAAAAACTGGGGTGCTGGTGGTTCGCCTGGGGGGGGGGTCAGAATTTATACACCTGGGTGCATGGCGTGGTGGGAGCGGCCGAAATCATGAACGGAGCTTGAACATCATGGCCCCTCCGCTGTGGACAGACTTGGTCATTCAAGAGCCCTGTAAAGCTGCGCTTTCATTTGCATCTGTGCTACAAAACACTTGTTGACATAACAAAAACTATGTCAGTAATACATTATTTTCTCTTCAAAATAATTGCTGCAGTAAATACAGCAAAATAAAATTCAAAATAACAAACCAACGGTGCGTTGTGTATTTGATAGCCGATTTCCACTTTACGACGAAGCTTTTTAAGCCGTTCGTAGTCGCGAAACTGTCGTTCATCGCCGTCAGCAATCAACTGCTCCAAATAGCGGACCCATTTCAAGTTTGCTCCGATCATTGCAACCAATTCGCGTTTTGAATTTTCAAATCGTCGTGCCGTATCGTAAACTTTGGCATAATTTTTAGCAATCATTACGTCCACGATCGATGCTTGTGCATCGAATAGTTCAGCTAACATTTCGTGGACACCCGACGGTGTTTTATCCGATGAAACCACGACACCGGGCGACACATTCGCACCTCCGCCTGTACACTGAAACAACTGAACGTCCCGAGCGCGAGTAAATTTTTGATACACTGCGTTGAACATTTTCGCCTGATCAGAAACGATTGAGTTTGCGTCATCGAGCAACTTTTGAAGTTTCGACAAACGCTGGTTTACTCCTTTCAACACTTTTCGCTCGGGAACGTTAACCTGGGTTCGGATTTTTAGCAAATGTCGCTCGAACGTTTCACCGACAGCTTCGTTCAAATATTCTAAATCAGCGCTCGCCGAATCGCCAAATTCAGCAAGCGTATAGCTTTTATCGAGCGCATGAACCCATTGTGAGAGCGATATTGTTCCTTGTTCACCACCACCAGGTTTCGCGACACCAGTCCCGAGCATACACGGCCCGACACCGCCAAACGGGAACCCCGCAACTGCAATGCCAGCCGAACCGGCGCTACGGCTTCCAGTCTGTCCAGATCGTTCACAATACGATCGATGTAGGCAAGGCAAAACCGGTACTTGGTCGAGCAACGACAAATCGGCCGCAAAATTGGCAAATAAATCAATATAGTCCGCACGCCGGTTGAGATATCGGACATAGTCACGTCGAATAAATCGCTCGAAGTGGCGATGATATGACTTAAACGAGTCCTCAAGATTGGCAATTACAACAAGCCACGACTGATGCAGGAGAAAGTGTTCGTTAACAATTCGTGCACAGATCGATGCAGTTGCTTCGGTTTCTTGTGACACCTGCAAAAACAGCAGTAAAGAAGTATCAAAATATTCGGCATTGTTGATTCAGTTTTTTCCCCATAAATGGTTGGCTGTATCATATACTGCATGATAAAACGCTGGTGCTGGTTCGAAAATTCGATCACTTTGTATTTACAGCTGGTGTGGGTGCTAGATGTAGCAGTATGGATGGTGTATACGTTAAATTTTTTCAGTATTTATCGCAATTAGCTGTTGCGGCGAAAATATAATTTTTCCACGTTCGAGCAAATATAGGGCGAAAAGTTATATACCTATTGAAGTAAAAAATATATAAACATATTAACACGCCTAAGAATGTAAAACAAATGGTTTTGACAAGATTCAACTATTAAAAACCAGGGATTAAAAAGGTTTTAATAAAGACGGCATCTGTTGAAACCACATTCGCGGACAAAATTAATTGCACACGCACACGTGTTTTAACGCATACGCATGCAGACGCCTTTAAAGCCATACACACGCAAGCACGTTTAAACGCATTTTTGTGTGTGGTTTTTGTGCAGTTAATTCCATCCGTGGCTGTAGTAACCCGCAGAATGAGCGAAACATAGCGAGAGTGGCTGCTCAGCGATCTCTATGAGGGCCAGTTACATGTAACGTAACAATTGGTGACGGCCAAAGATATGGTTGAACTGGGAAACGGAACGAGTATGGCCATTCTAAGCTTAGCGACTTTTTCGTTGTTCCAAATTCAGGCCTCTGAGCACATCTACACTCCCACGATAGCAATTATACACCGACATTACTTTAATAGCAAGGTTATTAGTGATGGTCAAGGATATTTGAATACGATATCATATCAGGATATTATCCGCGAAGTGGAGATAATCCGGATATCGAAATGATTCCATGGCGAAGTGCCAAATTTTAAGGGTACAGACTGACAAACTTTTAATTCGACAATGTCGCGATGACATTGTTTACATATATGTTTTAATACAACCATGTGCGGCAAGGTTTTTGGTGTTATGTCTATATATTTCGAGTTTATGAAATCAATTTGCTTTGGGCCAAAGAGGCCAACGCATTTCATTTGATCATCTCGGGTTAATGGTTAGTTGGAAACGCAAAAAAAAACTTGAAATATCAAAAATTTTCAAAACTGTATATATATTGTCAGTTTTTCGATGACTCTTCAGCCTTAGGGCTGACCCTCACGTTGTCGCCGGTGATTTGGGTAGGAATGTACCGTAACCGAACCGAACCACCGTAACGTTGAGAGTAATTAAATTTAGATGAGAGTTCGATGTTAAAATAAGTTGTGAGTTCGTAAGTAAAGTCTTTGGCCTACCAACGGTTTGTTTACCTTTTCACAGAAGTCGCGCGAGTTTTCCAAAGTAGACGTGGTTGTCTCCGACCAGAGGTAAAGTAGGCAGGCTTGGATAAATCTGTCAAACTTCACAGAACGTGTCTTTAATAGCCAGCATGTTGCTTTGAAGCAGTCGTGGCGGCCTGACCTTTAAAGCAAGTAGGGCCGAAGCCAAGCTAGCCCAGCATGACGAAGCTGATAAACTTAAACGAGCTTAACGGTTAAGAGTGTTCGAGAAGAAAGAAACAGAGGTAGATAATAGGTAGATATTTATCATATTTTTAGAAAAACACTTTATTCAGCTACAGCCTACATCATAGTGACAGTTCAAGATAGCAGACAGAAATGCTAATGTTGTATTTCAGTCTAGTTAAATCCGTAAAATCATCAAAATATGCAATTTTTCTGATTTACATTCTTTTTAGAGTCGCTTTTTTATTTTCCATTGATTTTTGATTAATATGTACATATTGATAACAAAACATAATAATATGTTAAAAATTCGTACATATATTAGATAATTTTTTAAAAATGGTCAATATTTCCGGAAAAATTCTAAATTCAAACAACCAAATTCACATGCTACAAAATACGACTTTATGTCCAAAATTAGCTATTTAACCCCCGTTTGTTGAAACGTGCAACCTGACTACCTTTGGCAATCGCGCCTGTCTGCTTTACAATTTCCCGTCGAGATACCCAAGATACAAAAGCATATCCGAAATCTCCACTTTATTCGGAATATTTCTCAAAAGAGCAATGTTTTATGCCTCGATAAAGCATATCCATGCAAATCACTAAATTCCACGTTATTTTATTCACATATCAAAACGGAGCAACTCTTTATTTCTTCTTCCAATAGCCAAAACGACAAAAACTTATGAAATTTATAGATCACAATTCAAGGAAAAATAATAATTTGAAGCGTGATTTTTACGTCGTAGGACGCTATCACTTGACTTAGTGGACGCATACCACTCAAATACAATCGCTTTTATCGGATTTAGCAACCCCGAAAGCCTATAGACACATTCTAATGACCTACATACATTTACCACATCTATTTGGCAAATTTTGACTACGTTTGGTGCCAAACTTTTTGCAAAAACAAACAAAAGCAAATTCCCTCAAGTGAATCCGGGGTACATTATTAAATAGTGAACCCCAAACACGACGGGCCAAAGCCCTTAACTTGACTTCACATGAGCGAATTTGCTTCTCTTATTTGATAATTTCAGAAGACATCGGGAAGGGGGATATCACGCGTAATATAGATGTTCGTAGCTACCTATCTACTCTGTACTTAATGGGCAGGGAATAACCGGAATCTATATTTACCGGAACCGGAACCAGCAACCGGAACCGTCTATTTAAACCGGATCCGGAACTTTGTCTTCGAAATTTATATATAGTAAAACAGATGAAGGAAGAGCAATACG
>JASANE010009675.1:0-16818 GCA_030248225.1 Trileptium ribeirensis | reverse complement strand
CAGTGATAAAAAAGCGTTGCAGCTTACAAGCAAGTTTTATATATTGCACAAAGTGTGGTTTTTTATACAAAACGACTGAGAAACTGAATTATAGCATATGTGCCAAACGCAAAGCGTTTATATGTTTCACATATATTAAAGCTAGAAATATTTTGCACATAGTTACCAAAAATTTAAGGCGCGCCTCCTACTTGCCGCTGCGGTTGGTGCAGTAGGGCGCAAATCAGTGCGACGGGTGGGAGTAAATATGGTTTAAGGTTGGGATGCAAACTTTAGGAGTAAACTTAATTACCCCTGTGTGCATCTAATGCTTACACAGTGATCGGAGAGACATAATATACTGTCGGAATCTGATGAATCTATATAGGTCGTATACGGCGGTATCACAGTTTGTAGAAAAAATTTAAATGGTATTGTCGTTTATAATTTCAAAAAATGTACAATTTGATGAAAATTTGTCTGAATCACTTACTTTAAAATCTCCTTTCATTCAGTCAACACAACTTTTATTAATTCCTGGTTCAACAAATAACATTATAAAAATTAGAAAAAATTGGAAACAAAATTTTATATCGGCAACATGCTGGATGCTGGAAGCCATATAATTTTATGATTATGCATATTCGTATTTTCAACATTTCTATTGCTTGACTGTTTGGTTTACTATTTCTAGTTTGGAGGTTTCTAAACTCACGACAAGTGTGTGTTCGTACAGGTGAAAAGTTGTAGCGGCGCTTCCAACAATTTAGGGTGATACATACCGACATTGTGTGGAGTATACATCAAAATCTTAGCTATAGTTTGGTAGAGCGTGCGATGTAGGGTATCTTACTATGTGGGTGAACAGTGAGAGAGACACAAATTTATACACATTTATTCATAGCTATATACCTACTGGAAAATCTAGGCGCTTATTTCGAATTGTTCGTAAGCTACATGGTGTTCCACAAAATTCTGTAATCCTTAAATGAAATTATCAAAATTACTTAGTTTTCAGTTAAATGTTAAAGGAATTGCGGCGGAAACGGTTTTACACCCATTCTACAATCTCGCTAAATCTACAGACATCCATGTATTAGTTTTTATAGAATATTTGTTGACACGTCCTCGAACAGCTCAAAGGAATTACGGAGCTTCTGCGTTATAAAGAGAGTTTGAAGCGGTGCAGAAAATTATAACCCGACCGACAACCATGTCCGCCTGCTCCGCCCTGACTCGCTCTACCACAGGTGTTACTAATGATCTACAAAAGCACCTACAAAGCTGTTAGACAGAGTTGAGATAACTGCACATATCACTAAAACGTTTTTCAAAAATAGTTGCCCATTTCCACACTAAACTGCTGATGACTACAAGAAGATCTTAACTAGGCACACAATACGAGATTTGCAAAAAATTTCAAATATCTCCGGGCAATCTCTCATAGTTTAGGGCGGTTTAGAAATAGTTATATTACTATCATCCAAATTTTTGACAAGGTCGCTTGACTCTTTTGATTCCAGTCTGAGTTATTGATGGATTTAATGGATTAAAACGTCTAAACACTGGTCTAAACATGCTAAGCTAAGCCTTACAACAATTACACCGCAACTGCTATTGTTTGTTACATCGCCGATGTAAAAACGCTTACGCATATGAACATGATATGTGGACGTCCAGGCCGTTAAAAATATATGTGTGCAGTGCTACATGAGCCATGCCCACGCCTTCAGTAGTTTTAGAGCTTAGTCTTGCTCTTTGTTAAGATTATGTCGCCGTTAATGAACTACCGCTGGTCGTAAACACTACCCTTGCAGCACTCTAAATTGCATCGCACGCCAGCAAATTGCCTCGCATGTCGAACCGCCCCACTTCAACTCTGATAATAAATATAAGGTATTATTGTGTTTGCACCTTTTGTACAAGACACGAATAGATGTGGTGTGTAACTGGATTTGTGTATTCTGCAGTACAAAAATCGTTATAAGAGTATTTTGGGTACAGCGAATTTCCAGCGTTTAATTTAAATCCTACGGGTTTTTCATCCGTTTCGAATTGCTATTTGTCTTTTTCATTGAAAGATTGGCTGCTGTAATTGTAAAGGGGGCAGAATATATCCTGGTATTCCACACGTGTAAGTAGTGATCGTGAATAAAATGCGTATGTTAATGTACAAATGTGTAGATGCATTAAACTTGCACGCTGTTAAAGATGAAATCCCTATTGAAATGCTTCGGTAGTAATATCATTTGTTATCAAAAACGAGATGCCGCTTTCTTCTGCTGCTGACCTTACGATATTTGCAACAGTTTTGCTTCCGAAATTTGTGTTTAACCGTCTTGTAAAAGATGCACAAATTTATATTGATGGAAAATGGCTTTATTTAAATTTATCGCTGGTCGTCGATGTTTACATTACGAAAATACAACATGCATATTGACTACGCGACAACGTAGAATTTATTAAAGGACCGTTGAATTGCTATTCTATTTATAGATAACATTAAATTCGACAATATAAATACAGTTAGAGTCTTAGCCAAGGTTGCAAAGCGCGTGCTTTTTAAAGCCTCGCACAACGAACGTCGAGTCGTATATTTGTAAATAAGCTAATTGTAAAATTGCTGATTACATTGAAACCTTACGACTTTGCACAATTTATCATCATGAATCTAACATATTTTACTATCATAATCTTGACTACCTAAATCGATCGCACTTTATTGATTGAGCATGAGTAAATTTTAATGTTAATTATTCGCAATCAAAACTGTTTCTATTTTAAACTATCTTAAATTAAAAGCAGTAAATTTCATGATGGATCCACCGAGTATTATAAGTTTCGCTCCAAAGTAGTTTACCCCTGAGGTAAAACGGCGTTTGGTGATATCAATTAGATACCCATGGTATTGAAATATGAGTGGTGTGTGGACCCAAGCGAGGCGAATTATTCTTACTAGCCGTGACAATGGTCCAATTTGACAGCGTTCGTTATAGTGTTTTTAGGGTTACACGCATAATTCAATTTTGACTGCGCGAAAAGATTGGTATTATAGCCCATTTGAAAGCTTGATAACTCTATTTGTGCCATTTAGTTTAGGCGCTGCGCTTGAAAAAGGGACTATGCGTTCTGACCCAAATATTTGTTACAAAATTTCTATTTGACCACAGTTTGACTATTAAGATTTTGAATAGTGATGGGTAGTGTTAGTAAATCTGTCAACCGGTTCACCGATTTTGCGTTTTTAACAGTTTAGCTGTCGGTTTTTAATCGAAAGCCGGTTAACCGATATTTCGGTTACCCGATGGTTTGACATTAATGTTCTATTAAGACCTGGAACAGCTGTTGCATCAATTATTAAAATTTTCTGTGTAAGGTAATATATTATTTAAGATCGACGTTTTAATTTGTCTCTGTTTAATGAAGTGATTCATTAAATTAATATTACTATATACTGCCCTGACAGCCCAGAGGCATACCCATGTTGTGATCCAGTGATCCAGTTCCCCGACTGACCCAGTGACCCAGCCAACATTATAGTGACCCAGTTCCATTTTTCATACAGACATATTTGCCGTAAAAATGTGAGCTAAACAGAGCCAGCTATTCAAAGGCCACTATGACAGCGAAATATACGCGAATTCTGGTCCAAGATATTAGTTTTGGATATGGGGGTTACACGATTTTAGGTAGATGATGTTGAGAATATATCGATGATATAGTATATATAGATTATCAGGCTTGTCATGGGATACGGATGGTTTGGGGTGGACATCAAAATTTTTTGTGCGGATCCCCATCCCAATGTGGGGATCTTTTTCAGAAATATTTGTTATACGATGTCAGCTGTGCACTAAAATTGTTTTTATGAAATTATAAAATATGTGGTTTGCCATTATCCGTGGTAATGCGTGATTCACAGAGATCTGCGAGCACGAATTGCACACCGTGAGCTATTGCTACGACAATATATTCTGAAATCGTTATTGCAGGGCATTATATTGCGTTATTTCTGGTTCGATCAATCCCGCAGCGTATAATTATTGATGCTGCAATAACGTTTGCCACTCACGCCACAACTAAACAACTATCGTAGTGTTGCAACATCAATAGCTTGCTCTGTGTTATTGTAACAACAATATAAACTAAAATAAACGCTTTTACAATGGCTTTGTCGAAGAATGCAACAGAAATAGCAATTTAAGTGTATGTATCCGCAAGCTATGCTGGTGTATGAAGAACTAACTATCTGTGTTATTATAATGTAAGTTTAACAAATATTGTGTGCTGCAAAATAAGTGTGAAAGAAGAATTACGAGTGTTACATGTCTGTCTGTTCTAAACTTATGTGTGTTTGCTAAGTTATGAATACATATGGCAACTACTTGTAAATATATGCCTAGCTGTGATAGTAGGGTTAATAACATAGTTAACTGAAAACGTTGTGACATTCATTTATGTAACGCGAAGCTCGAGAGTTCAGCAGGTTACATTACGCAGCTAGTTCTAAACACTAAAATTTTTGACCTTTTTTGCGAGCAATAAATGGTCTACAAAAATCATACATTGCTCCTATGAAATTGGTATAAAATAGAACGAAACCTAATCGAAATATTATAGTTTATTATTCTATGTATTACTATACTATACTATTCTATATATTACTATACTATTATACTATAATATTTTATACAATATATATATATGCATATACATACATTCAGGCACCTGTGAAATAAGTAGATAACCATTTATACTGCACTAGAACGGTCGTCATTCGTAACCATCGCGACTCTTCGTATCATAACAGTTATTTTGTTCACGTTTTACACTAAATAGCCTCAACTTGAGTAGATGTATTTAACATTTCCGGTAAAGCTGTCCAATCATTGTACATTAGCAGCAGCGGTTGTCATTAAAATCTCTAATAGATACCATGATGCGTCAACATACGCAACGAAAACAATAGTTTAAGTGCGCGACTTGTGATACCAAAATTAATTTCTCTTCTCCATATAAGAAAATATAATCGCCTTTTATTTACAGACTGGAGATATAATTATATGTTTACAATTATTTAATATATAACTGATATACACAATATTTAAACAGCGCGTCTATAGGCCAATCGTATATATACGGTCTTGTTGTTTTAGCCTGTAGTTCATCTCATAAAATTGTAACTTCTGATTCACATGGCGGTCGATGTTGCAATCGTGCCAATCTACAAGAAAGATGGTTACTGACGGGGTACTCCTATAAATTAAACGTCCTAAAGTCGCTCGACGGCAAATCTTAGCAGCTTTCGTCAAAAAAATTGTATGTTTCTAATATTTCGACTCTACCATAATCTGGCTTATCCCCTCCCCTGCCGGAATCGGGCCCCAAAGATCTTTGGACAGCGACACATTAATCTCGAGCAACATATATTTATACATTTAAAATACATGCGTTGTTTTCTATATTTATAAATGTAATTATTTGTATTTGCTTTTACGATTGACTCAACCTGCAATATACATTGTCGTCACACTAACAGATGTTTTCTATGTATATAATTGCATTAAATTTCGTCAATGAAATTCTGTTGAAATTAAGTCACTTCACTGTTACATTAATATACATATCATGGCAGGTGTTTCCACTTCTGCAGATAATTAATGCGAATAGGAATTGTGGAAGGTTCCAAAGATTGTGCAATTATCAGATGTTATGATGGCACTTTCAAAAGTAATGTAATTTTAGGTTAATTTCCAATGCTTTATAAGGTATGAGTTCGGCGTTTGGCATCAAATTAATATACTTCCACAGTCTTATCCGAGTATTCGTATGTATTAGGTCGTGGGCTGCCAGCCAGAACCTACCTCCCTACAGCATGTGACGGAGGCTAATTAGTGAAGATTGCGAAGAAGGGCGGTAGACCCCGACTTAGTAAATATGGAAGCTCGATAAAACTGGGGAGTATGTTAATGTGGACTTCAGTTTGTTAGCTAGAAATTGATGAAAAGGATTGGTCGAAATAAAATTGTAACACTATCGCTTTACATGTACTTATCTAAAATACCCCCCCAGCATGCTAGCTGTTTTTGACAATTTGTTATATGATACACGAACGGATATAGCGTTATTGAGTTGCCATGTATTTCAAAAACCATAGTTGTGTATGTGATTGTAATGATGTAGGATCCAAATTGTCCGTTAACCGGATATCTGTTTAGTTCCAAAACCGGTTAACCTGTCGGTTGTATCACTAACCGGTTAACCAAAAAAACTTTAATTAACCGGTTCACCGATCGGTTAAACGATTCACCGTGCCGAGTTTTAGTTTTAAAGTGTGAATCTCTGAAAATGTAGCTGCGCAAATCGCATGGACACAGGACTGCAACTAAGACAAATATTTGTCTGAGACATTTCACTTTTTATAATGGCCTTAGTGTAGCTGAGTAAAGTTGTGAAGCATTAAATCTTTAAACATGAAGTTGCGCAGGTTCATGAACTCAGGACTATGCGCTCAGCCCGAAATATTTGTAACTAATAACGGCCGCAATTTAGCTATAAAGGGTTTGAAGCGAATCTTGCTGCACAACTTGCATGGGCACGCATGCACTGAAAAAATATTTGTCAGAGGGTTTCCATTTTATACAAATAATGGCCGCAGTTTAGTTATAATGGTCTTGAAGTGTAAATCGCTAAACATGGAGCTACGCAACTCGCTTGGACACGGAGTATGCGCTAACGCACAAATATTTGTCGGAAATGTTTCATTTTATACAAATAATGGTCACAGGTTAGCTAAAGTTGTGCAGCATAAATCTCTAAACATGGACCTGTGCGACTCGCATGGGCACTGAACTGTGCGCTCGTACTTGAATATTTGTCACAAAGCTTGCAATTTTATGCAAATAAAGGTAATAGTTTAGCTAAAAAATCTTTAAACAGATACTCTCACAGCAGACCCCTGTAGTGAAAAACTCGCACAGCGGCCGTCTATATAGAGTGACAAAACTCATTCGGTCCCACAATGAAGAAAGCTCTTATTAACCCTACATTAAAAACGTACCCGGCCTTCTCAATATTAAGAATATGTGCCCCGGCCCTCCTACAGCAAAATCGTTCGAAGCCACTTCCTTTACTTTCATAAAACGTTCGACAAACTATAGAAAAACAGCGTTGATGCACGCATTCGTACTAACTAAATTATTTATTAGTCATGATTATATATACACTATCTACTAAGTTAGTATCTACTGAAACTCTCACCTTTGGGCGACGTTTCACTTGTGGAACTCTACGCTTTTTAGATTTTTCAAACCTTTGATCAAACTCGTTGTCGTTGGTTTACCATCGTTGTTCGGTATGGTTTCTGGATTACTTCGAATAGTAACACTGTTAGTGTCCTTTTGCAAACACAATACGCTGGTGGTCGCGACATCAGCGTTGTCATTTGAAGCAAAGATATCGGTGTCATGAAAATTTTGGCCATTTGTATTAGCCATTGTGTTCTTTTAGTAATTTTACTCTAATCGTAATTAATATTTTTTGATATGACATCACATTTAACATGTATTATGTTTCAGTCAAAATTTCAACGTGTGATTCCAATTATCAGGCTTACATTGGGGATGTGTGTGCAGCTCGATGGAAGAATGTATTTGAAATAAAAAGATAGAAAACAACTATGGATTTGATGTGACAAAATTGTTTTGCTGGTGTTCTTTGATCTATCCAATTGGATTTGTATTTCAGCCAAACTGTAATGCATACGATGCCGTTCTCGATATACTAAGCCTTAGCTTAAGCTTTAAGCCTAAGTCATGGTGCTACCGACACCGAACCCCCTGCTCTAAGCTGTTCTTGTTTCTAACGATATAACGTGCTGCCTATCAGGCTTACTCGTCCTATCGGCTTTAATGCTTGCACCCGTATGGTTGATTTACGAAAATATTTAAAAATATGGAATTATTTCGGGTGCAATCTGACCACAATTTGGATAGGATCAGGCGCAAAAGGGCCTATCATTTACGCCCAATATATCGTTCTACCCAATGTGACTTTGCTGCCTTAAACCTAATCTTCGGTAAAATTAGTATCAAATGTTTTTGTTAAATCAGTAAGCTTTGAAAACATTGCTTCAAGGTGAGAATATTTAAGAAAAAGTCTACTTAACAATTGTAGGTTTCGTTGTACGCAAAACAGACAGGGGACGATCAAATATAACCAATACGAGAACTGTTTGGAGAACGAAAATTCGAAACAAATAATTAAATATTAACAAAACAAAACTACGAGTATTTGCAACTACTTATGTGAACATAGTAAAAGAATTTTTGAAAATGCGACTACTGTGAAAATACCATAGCAAAAGGAATTTTTGAAAATGCGACTACTGTGAAAATACCGACCACAAAATGTGTAAATCGTGCCAATGGGAATCTTAATTACTCCAAATGTATATATAAGTACATATAAGTAATTCCTATGGAAAACCCTGTAATATCTAACTAAAGTCATTGACTTATTTGATATTTAGTAATAATGTTACTATATATTACTAATAAAATATACAGGATAACTACACAAGTAAATCTGAAAAATTAAACTGCTAATTCAACAATTCGTTGACTCGTTAAGGATGAAAATACTAATAATTACTGAATCGAGCCATAGTGGAACTTTGATAGAACGAGTGATGTCTAATTTTTGTTTAGCCTTCTCCAGCATGAATTATAGCGGATGTAGGTAATGCGGGACGCTATGGTATTTTATGGGACATTTGCTCATTTAGGCGCATGTTATAAGTCACATTGAGCTCTAAGTAATTAGCATTTTCCGTGCTGTTTAGTTATATTTTTTGACATGCTGACCTTGGGCATGTTTTAATTACGTTGGGTTTAATGTAAATATATAGTATATTTGCTGAAACCAGCGTCCAAAGAGTCGGTCGATATATTAAGCTAAATCGAGCACGTTCCGCTTTTTCCTTCAAAATAGCAGTATTTGCGTCTAGATCATATGCATATTGACAAGAATATGCGGCACGCCGTCAAAAAACTACAAAGAAGACACGGTGTACTTGACATCGTCGAAAAGTGGCAATACCCCTACCTAGCTACCCTCGGAAGAAACTAAAAAACATGGTGTGTTCTAGGACTCCCTATCGTCGACAGTGTGCCTGACAATGCAAGGGGTACATAGATTCCCAACGTTTGAGACGACGTGAACGACGCATCCACACAACGAAATTGAGTATCGGTTAGAACGCGCATCTGCTGTAATGCGCATTTCGTGCAACGTCAAAGAACCTTTTGCCGCAGGTATGTTCTAGGACACCCTATCGTCGCCAGGTTCCTAACGGTGGAGACAACGTGAATGTCGCATCCACACAACCAAATTGAGTATCGCTTAGAACGCGCATCTGCTGTAATACGCAATTCGTTCAACGTGAAAGAACCTTTGCCGCAATCCACGGAGTAAAGCCGGATCGTTTGATTGTGAACCTTGTACGCTCACCACGTCTTAGGTGATAGTGAATTACCGATTTAAGTTCGTCCTTCAGTTAGGGCCAAAAACTAATTCAATTCCTTGCACCGTCCATAAAAGTAGTATGAAGCTTTGTGCGGAAATTTAGGGTCTATATGATAGTAAATAATGCTTTTCCGCAAAACTCCATGGACCAGGAATTCCGCCCAAATGGGATTTTAGAAAAGGCCATGAAACTCGCGATCTGTATAAAATAGATAGACATATGGCTCTAAAACGGCTATATACCCGTAGATATATGGGCAATATAGGGTTCATTTTATAATTCGATTAGTTTTATATATATAGCTGCTGCATGCTTGTATAAGCAATGTCGATTCCAATTTATGTCACTCTACGACGTGTTCACTACGCGTGCAACCCAATACCATTGTGGTCGAATTAAATCAACTACTAACGTATATTTAATGTATATGTTCAAACTGCCACATCCGATTCGGACTTAGTAAAATTGTGGCCATTCTCTGTCGCATGGAATGCAATGCAGATAGTCCGTTAATGTAGAACCGTGAACGGTCTGGTATTATAAACTTGTTGGTACATCTATTACAATGATATCAACGTGTATTGATGGAGATGTGTTGTCGTTGAAATTTCTTGTAACATTTGCTGTTCATTGTAATAATATTTTAAATATTATACAAACATTTTCGGCTTTTATGTTTGAAGATTTTAGACATATAATAAAAATGTGTTTTTCTGTTATTTGTTTGAGCTGTTGGGTGGAATTTCGTGTATCGAAAATGGTAACTTAGTAAAATCAGCATTGTATATAATCATTGTAATTATATATACAGCCTGCAGGACGATATTCAGCCTGCATAATAAAGTTCCTATCAAAACGTAGGGGCTCGGTGGCTTAGATTCACCCTACTGCTCATCGCTTCATGAAATATCAACCAACTCATCAGCTATTTATTGATCCGCGGCAGACATACATATATAATTAACATTGTATTAAAGAACATTATGTTATTAAGAGCAACGCAGCGTATTGCACAAAGATGCAGATATGGTTGATGCGATTGCACGTTTTTGTGCATATGGTATAAACCATTGCACACAATCTATAAATATAGACGCTACCATTGCTAATTGCACAAAGATGCAGATATGGTTGATGCGATTGCACGTTGTTGTAGATATGGTGTCAAACATTGCATGCAAGCTATAAATATAGAAGCTACCATTGCTCTAGCAGTATAGCAATAGTCAGCAATATTTCACTCGACATGTGGTAATAGAAGCGCGTATTAGCATTTTGCGTGCAATGGAAAGCCGTTGTCTTCATTTTGCGTGCAATGGAAAGCCATTGTCTTCATTTTGCGTGCAATGGAAAGAAGTTATCTTCATTTTGCGTGCAATGGAAAGAAGTTATTTTCATTTTGCGTGAAATCGTTGCGCGACGTGTTTACGGTGTGCAGTTCGTGCAGGCACTTCTGTGTGAAAGACGCATTATTGCTTCATAATTTCTTCAACAACAATATTTGCCGTATACAAATACTAAAAGACGCTCTAATTTTATGCAACAAAAAAATTATTAACCTGCATTTGTCCCGCTTTCGTCGCAAAGTGCAGCGCAGTATAGCCGTTCTCATCCATTGCGTTAATGCTCGATCCCTGACCCAGCAGAAAAGATACCATTTCGTAATGGCCATTCATAGAAGCTAGATGCAAGCTGGTTCTGCCTGCAAACTAATGTCGACATGTTGACGTATTAACACTTTATATCGAGATATTAACCTATATGCACCGTTGGGTAAACAAGAAGACTATTATTGTACTACATAGTCAATCTAGTTGATATATAGCACAAATATCAATGATTTTACAAAATTGAGAAAACATTCTTAACATGTAGACTCCTGAAAATTAAACAAGATTAAGCGGTGAACAATAGTTGAAAGTCACTCTAAATCGAACCGATACTTTGACAAAGCGGTGCAAGCCTTTAGATTTATGAAACACTGATAAATACTTAATGGCCAAAGGGACTTGTGGAAGAGTTCTATAAGTTACAGTTGACATCGTACGTTGTTATTGCTGTTTGTATTTTGCTATTGATAACTAAGGGATTGTGGAGCAGCGGGGCGTACGTCACTGAACAAAGGTATGCAGTATAAATGTAATCATTACAAACGTGCCATAAAACTATACATATGCATCCTGTTTCACAATGAGCAAAAATATTGTAGGTTTATATATGCTACAGTGTAGCTAAATTGTTAAAAAACAACACCATTGAATTCAAGAATGCAATAATTATGCAATCCTTCGACTCATCCAATACGTGTATAATAATGAAATGTTCGATCACATCTTAATAAAAATAAGGCTAAGACCTACTATATGTACAGCCGTTTTCCATCGGCATTCAAAAAATAAGTAACACAACTTGAAATAATATAATTAAAGCACATCTCCTAATAGGGATTATGTAAACTAGCTATCGTAAATACGCAACAAACCGGGACCGCTCAAAAGTATCCGAAAACAGGGGACGTCCTTATTTTAAGCACCACCTGCAATCCGCTGTACAAGCATTTTACATGTTGCTTGACATCTTATAACATTCGCGTAAAATTTTTTAACGCTTAAAAAACTAATCTGAACAATACGGAATTGCGTATGTTTGCGTATAATAGGCCTTTTAACATCTATCACTATGTAAACACCGCGCAATTCAGAGACTGCTTTGTTGCATACTTCAGTTATCACCAGGTCAAATTCTTACATAGACATTATGAGCTTAATGAAATGTAATTCATGAAGACCTATATACAAAATATCGTTGTAATATCTCATCAACGGAAGTCACAGAAATACTGTTAATCCTTACTATAAAACGTCATTCCATACCAAATTCCATCACGTAGTCAGTTAAATGTCATATGAATAACCAGGTACAGATAAATTTTTCCAATAAAAAAACTAATAGCATATTTCAGTTACTATTTATACAAACTGTATTCATCAGTAGTGAATGTTTAAATACCAACATCACAAAATAGTTTAATTTCGGGTAAATGAACTGGCATTAACATTTTCGTTCAATGCTTACAACGAAAATTTAAATTCTAAAAGATTGAGACCAAAATTCATATAAAAGTTATCAGCTCAATTACATTTCTAAGCGAATTCCAACTTTTACTAGTGTATAGTAATGAATCATCACAGTTAAAACTTAACGTATAATCATTTGACGATCGATGTCATGCGTAAAACGTTTTCGGTTAAAAAATTCTGTTAATGTTTGCCTGGAAGTAGGATTCCAAGGTTCAGTGCAAATAATTGACTAAATATAAGCAATGAACCCTTGCACAAAATCGATCGATGCATCAGTTATCACCAGATCAAAATCTTACATAGACATATCAGCTTAATGAAATGCAATTCATGCAGACATATATACAAAATAGGCTCTAATATCTCGTCAACGGAGGTCACAAAAATACTGTTAATCCTTGTTATAAAAAGTCATTACATACAAAATTCCATCACGTAGACAGTTACATGGCACATGAATAACCATGTACAGATAATTTTTCGATAAAAACCAATGGCGTATTTCAGTTACTACATATACAAACTGGATTCATCAGTAGTGAACGTTTAAATACCAACATCACAAAATAGTTTAATTTCGGGTAAATGAACTGGCATTAACATTTTCGTTATCATTGAACGGTTTAATACAGAAATATCATTGAGCGGCTTAATACAGAGATATCATTGAGCGGCTTAATACAGAGATATCAATCAACTCCATAAAACAGATATATCATTGAGCGGATTAACACATAGATATCATTGAGCGGCTTAATACATAGATATCTTTGATCGGATTAATTCAGATATATCATTGAGCGGCTTAATACAGAGATATCATTGATCGGCTTAATGCAGAAATATCATTGAGCGGCTTAATACAGAGATATCATTGAACGGCTTAATACAGAAATATCATTGAGCGGCTTAATACAGAGATATCATTGAGCGGCTTAATACAGAGATATCAGTGAGCGGCTTAAGACAGAGATATCAGTGAGCGGCTTAATACAGATATATCATTGAGCGGCTTAATACAGAAATATCATTGAGCGGCTTAATACAGAGATATCATTGAGCGGCTTAATACAGAGATATCATTGAGCGGCTTAATGCAGAAATATCATTGAGCGGCTTAATACAGAGATATCATTGAACGGCTTAATACAGAAATATCATTGAGCGGCTTAATACAGAGATATCATTGAGCGGTTTAATACAGAAATATCATTGAGCGGCTTAATACAGAGATATCATTCAGCGGCTTGATACAGAGATATCATTGAGCGGCTTAATGCAGAGATATCATTGAGCGGCTTAATACAGAGATATCATTGAGCGGCTTAATGCAGAAATATCATTGAGCGGCTTAATACAGAGATATCATTGAGCGGCTTGATACAGAGATATCATTGAGCGGCTTAATACAGAGATATCATTGAGCGGCTTAATACAGAGATATCATTGAGCGGCTTAATACAGAGATATCATTGAGCGGCTTAATACAGAGATATCATTGAACGGCTTAATGCAGAAATATCATTGAGCGGCTTAATACAGAGATATCATTGAACGGCTTAATACAGAAATATCATTGAGCAGCTTAATACAGAGATATCATTGAGCAGCTTAATACAGAGATATCATTGAGCGGCTTAATACAGAAATATCATTGAGCGGCTTAATACAGAGATATCATTGAGCGGCTTGATACAGAGATATCATTGAGCGGCTTAATACAGAGATATCATTGAGCGGCTTAATACAGAGATATCATTGAGCGGCTTAATACAGAGATATCATTGAGCGGCTTAATACAGAGATATCATTGAACGGCTTAATGCAGAAATATCATTGAGCGGCTTAATACAGAAATATCATTGAGCGGCTTAATACAGAGATATCATTGAGCGGCTTAATACAGATATATCATTGAGCGACTTAATACAGAGATATCATTGAGCGGCTTAATACAGAGATATCATTGAGCGGCTTAATACAGAGATATCATTGAGCGGCTTAATACAGAAATATCATTGAGCGGCTTAATACAGAGATATCATTGAGCGGCTTAATACAGAGATATCATTGAGCGGCTTAATGCAGAAATATCATTGAGCGACTTAATACAGAGATATCATTGAGCGGCTTAATACAGAGATATCATTGAGCGGCTTAATACAGAGATATCATTGAGCGGCTTAATACAGAGATATCATTGAGCGGCTTAATACAGAAATATCATTGAGCGGCTTAATACAGAGATATCATTGAGCGGCTTAATTCAGAGATATCATTGAGCGGCTTAATACAGAGATATCATTGAGCGGCTTAATGCAGAGATATCATTGAGCGGCTTAATACAGAGATATCATTGAGCAGCTTAATACAGAGATATCATTGAGCGGCTTAATACAGAAATATCATTGAGCGGCTTAATACAGAGATATCATTGAGCGGCTTGATACAGAGATATCATTGAGCGGCTTAATACAGAGATATCATTGAGCGGCTTAATACAGAGATATCATTGAGCGGCTTAATACAGAGATATCATTGAGCGGCTTAATACAGAAATATCATTGAGCGGCTTAATACAGAGATATCATTGAGCGGCTTAATACAGATATACCATTGAGCGGCTTAATACAGAGATATCATTGAGCGGCTTAATACAGAGATATCATTGAGCGGCTTAATACAGAGATATCATTGAGCGGCTTAATACAGAGATATGATTGCTACAGGCAAAATTTCGAAACCAACCGTTCCTTTAGCAACCATGTTACACGCGATACCAGAACAATTCGATTTTATGTTGAAACATGGTGTTGTTTATAATATGCAATATGTTTGGAAAAGATGTACAGAAATGATAATAATTGGATATGCTAAGAATTAAGCAATTTTTGGCAGAGCCTACTTTATATTTTGGCAAACCGATGCTGAATTGTTAAGTTTGAATTTTGTGCGTGACAAGTGTATTAGTCAAAGTAAAACTTGTAGTCATATCGATGTTCGACTATCATAATTTTGTAACGCATAAGATAGCTCCTGATAAAATTTGATAGTATGTGTCTACAGCAGAGAGGTTAAAACCAACGCTATGTACAGGAAGCCAATCGTGCAGCTGGGTAACCGGGAGCCTTGGGAACTTCAGCCCATGATCGGAAGCCTCTGTTTCCCCTGACGGGGCATCGCGGCAGGTCAAAGGGGTCCAGACTGCTTTCCGTCCCTCCTTTCGAAGAGTAGTGTAGACTATCTCCCCACGGGCTACGACACGTGACTGTCTCGGTCGATGATCACTTCTGTACTAAGGGTCGAGCAAAAGTCATACTGTTTAGGGGCGATCAAAACTCGTGCCACTTAGGATATGAAAATTTTGTAGTACGAAGGCATAATCAAAAATTTGCTTCTAAACAAGCTTCAGCCAAAATTTATAGGTGGTGATGGGAACGACACGGGGGACGTAGCCGTTTGCATCCTCGGGTGACACGCGTTGTCCCCAATTGTCTAGAACCGAGCAGCAGCGTCGAATCCCCATTCGTCCGCTGTTTCTTTCATTCACAGTTAGTATGCGATGCAAACAACGGCGGACCAGAACCCGACAAGAGTTTCGGGAATTTCGTTTCGTCGGGGGTTTTCAGTGCGTAAAGAACAAATGTAGTCGATCATTAGGCAAACCACATTTTGTTGGTAAAAGGGGGTAGCATTTTCATGAGTAAGAGAATTAAATTGACGAGTCCCACTTCATTCGATGCGTTATAAAAATTTATTGCGTTATTGGGGATCTAATGTTTACATTAGGGTATCTTGCAGGGTACCCGGGTTTAATTTTAGTTGTACTATAATTATCGTAAATAACGTTCTGTACACCACGATTGGGTGACGTTTTTGAAGTATATAAATTACAAAAATTTCGGGTTCGAAAGTAAAGCAATTGAACCGTGTGTGATTTTCTGTAGCAGCTCGAAATGTTTTCTTATTAGCTCAAGTTACCTAAGAAAATCTAGGATTAAGCGTCACTGGAGACTGAATAGCAAGCTCGAAATCAAATTTTGTGCAGGAGTGAATCCAATTTAATTATGATTGCTTCCATTTTAATTAACTACGCCGTTGCGAGCATCCTCGCATTTCTCAGGGTAATTTCCTTGAACCTTCTCTACCATTGCACCACCGCTTGGTACACGTGTATACCGGAGCTGTCAAGAATTTCCCTCTGCCGCGATCCCCATCACTGACCAGCGCATC
>JASANE010009673.1:0-15972 GCA_030248225.1 Trileptium ribeirensis | reverse complement strand
TCACCATACAATTGCCTGTATTTGCGTTAATTTTTATGCAAGATGCCGTAAAATATCTCTATCATAAGTAAGAATTTCTCATCACGCAAATTTTAAGGCAGTAGTCATAACACGGCGTAGCTAAGGGGGAATGGGAGGCCAGAAATATACCGCAAAATTGAAAAGTTTACGAATATGCGTTAATGGTGCGCTTAGGGAGGTTTTGGTTTTCTCGAAAATTCAGTTCCACTCTGTACAAAAGTTTCTGGCTACACCACTGAGTCAATAATACTAATTTTGAGCGGGTAAAAAGTAATTTTAAGCAATACACCGGGCCAACGCTTCAGAAATAAAACTCTGAACAAGCATTTCACGGCCAAAACCAGCAAACCGTTCCAAAATTATCCATAATTTTGGAAACAGAATTGGGATTCCCTTTATGTCTTTGCCCATGCGTCTTTCTAATTTGTTCAATGATCAAAATCATAAAAATTGTTGCAGTAGTTATTTAGTTTTCTCAAAGGTTATGGAGCAGCAGAGGAACGATTAATGGTTGCTATTGCCAAGGGTAGTAAACCCAACTGTAATAATCGTAAGTATCCAGACTCGAAAAAATCCATGATTTTATTGCTAAGCGACTCAGTAACATTTAGCACTATAATTACCGTTCGGTTTACTATTGGGTAAGAATAACAACTTGCGTAATCATTTTTTGAATGTGTGCCCGATCGTATTGACATTAAACTAAGTTATTTTCAGTTTAGCGTTGTTTCGGAAATTTTGTTTTAAATATAAATTGCATGTCATTCACTTTACACGATGACACGTTTATTAAAATGTTTAGAACACAGTGCCAATCTACTAATCTAAAGGATAAGCATCCACCTCCCGTCGGCACAATTTTTCAGTAGTTTGTGTACTAGATAGCATATTTGTACATTGCGCATGAGGTATAGCCACGTAATAAGATTCGCAACGCACTATTTTTTCATAATTTATTAAATTCTTTAGCTTCGGAATATATTTTTACACGAATATATTGTGTCCATTTTTGTATGAACTTATGCTGCACCAGGTGGCTGAAAAAATTACCAACGTTAAACAAGACATACTCATTTTGCGAAGAAGGACAAGGCGGGGGCTCCCTTTTCGTACCAAATGCAAGCGAAGATGGCAGGCCACAAATCTCTCTAATTCAAAAAATGAGCAATCAATAAAATTTTTCTGTGTTAATTATGTAATATCCTATAGTGTTTCTGAAATGGTTTATCTCAAGACTGACAACTTCTCAACCATCTGTATGTATATATTGAGAATGCTCTAAATTTGCTAAATAATTATTGCATGTTTGTTGTCGCCCAAGCAGCGTTTAATTGTGCGAAAATTTCCTTTTGCCTTTCCATGCCGCTCATAAAGTCATTACTGAATTGACGTATTTTCGCAATTTTTTAAAACGCGTAGTATTTGCGAAAAAACTCTGCGTCGATAACAGGATTAACATTTGAGTATGTGTTGCTGCAATGATTTTCTAGCTAAATTAACATAAAACTGTCTCAAATTGGTTCTAAAACTGAGACCACTGTCAGAATCTATTCGCTGATGGAAACAAGTTTGATGTCACAGGTTTTTTGACAGGTCTACAATTTTCGATATATCAGCCAAAGTTAAAAATATAAAAACAGAAATTCTAAAAATTTTAAGGAAGTGGATTTGTTGCTTGATTGGTAGATGAACGATTGCCTTATGAGGTTATTTAACGCGTTAAACACGGTGGTATTATTGGTTTTTGAACCTACAATTGAATGATGTAAACCCTGCTGCACAATGCGCAACTCAAATGGTTCTAAATTTGGCCACCAAAAAGTATGAAATTTTGGTGCTTTTTCAAGCTAGTTGTGCGTATAGAGCTAGAACCAGTCTGCGCGTGAGCTGAACATAAAGCAGTTCTGGTTCTGTGGTATGTATGCAACGAAGAATTGCTAGCTTCCCACAGCGTGAAAAATAAAGCATTAAACCGTAATTTTTTATGAAAGTTGTAATTTATAAATTTGGAGTTTGCGACGTTTTGCTCACTGGAGAAATACAGGGTTCTATATTTTTTGATACGCGCTGAAAATAGCCGTAAGGTTATCTTTTTTCAAAGTAGCGCAATTGCTTTTTGGTACTTTGAAGGGGGTTCAAGCAGCTAAATTTCGGAACTTCAAAATGTCACTAAGAGAAGGCCAGTCACATTCACTGCGTTTCTACTCGCTCTGTTACCATTTGGAAGTATATTTTTGATGGAGATGCGATAACTATAGAATAAATAAAGCGCATGGTGAAATAATTACTAAAATTTCTAAAATTTTGCAGTTATATATCTAATATAAAAATTACCTCTAACATATCGCGCTTGAACAAAGATATGCACAAGTGTTGCAAAATATGAATTAACATAGTAAAATCCACGAATTTTAATGTGTAATGGCAAACCTATGCGGAATAATCCGGCAAAATGCACAAATATTACCAACTCATCCATTGTTAAATACCATGCTGTTTTCTGCTCACGTTTTCGTAGCGACGGGATAATATGCTGCTAACCTTGCAAATGGTACAATCGCAACAATTATGGAAACACCGAATCTTTGTCGACATCGCGGCATCCGACGTAGTATACCGAATTTTTATGGCAGCAAACCCGATAAGTACGACGCTTATCGATATCGGCGGTGACAGAAGTTTGCTGCAGCGTTCCCAGCATCATCCGCTCCGAGCGGCTAGCGCCTAACAGCTGCAAACGCTACACCAGTCAAAACGTACGGTTATCAAACGTTGCAATTCCGGGTCGACGCTGTCAACAAATGGTATCAATGGAGATTGCCGACGTAGCTCAATCGATAAAGGACCATGATTTCCTGCGATGATACAGACTATCGATTAACAGCTTGACAGCAGCATTATACCGGCTGTTAACCAAAAGTGCGGACAACAACAACCTGGCAACTAAATGTCAAATCTTGGTCACGAAATTTTCGTGTCAGACCTATTGTGCGATTCAAGTCCGTTTTCGAGAAACCATCAACAAACGCTCCCGTCACTCACCCGATTTTCACCGTACGCTCAAGAATGCCATACGCGCACACTGTGCAGGACGCGAATGGGTTTGCCATCTCAAATTCGTTCTTCTCTGCATTCGAAACACAGTCAACGACTCAGCATTCACACCGATTCATCCCACGCTAAGCGGTCATATTCAGCTTCCTGGATGATTGCTCGACTGGTCAATGGAACCACGACCAACATCGTTTGCACAGTTTACCTATTTGTGACAAACGATCGATGCCATGAAGCAGCGTGATCAAAACCGTATGCATGCAATGATGTACATTCCGCACGATTTGGCAAAGCAAAGTTCGTTTGGATCCGAACCGAAAATGCACACACCATCCTCGAGCATCGTTACAGAGGACTGTGCAAACTGATCAGAATGGGACCGAAAAGTGTACTTATCAGCAACGCAGGTCGGGAGGACACGGTTCCGCTTAATCGCATGAAACCCGCACTCAGCTGGTCAAATGTCAAAACAAGGAACGATTGGGACACTTTTCAGCGCCATCGACATCGTACTGAATCGACACACTCGATTCTGTAGTCTGGTCGAAATTTCCTGGTTATCCTTGGTGGTGTGGCTAGTGTGTAAGGTCAACCCAACAAATACACAGCCCGAGGGAAAAATTCTACGTCCCGACGACGTTCCGATCAAATTATTCGGTGCTAACGGATTTGAAGTTGTCAAGCGCATTATTATTCGGTGATGCGATTTGACCAATGACGGGCTAGCACACATCGGGGCGTCCACTACGAACAAACTGCTGACTGCAACGAACGACTACCAGAAGACTTTCATCATCATCAACACTGGATGCTACCGCGCCGCTTGAATCGCTGACGATCTCACTGATTCCAGTAACTGTACAATTCAAGCAGCTTTATAAAAAAGTTTCGTTTGTGAAGAATTTTTGAAATTGGCCCCTTAAATATTAAAGCCCGTCTTATATTCATGGGAGCAGCTTTGATTTGCTAATTTGTATCGTTCGTAACTTTTCGGTATATAAGACGGTACATTTCTATTCTTGACTCTTTGTCGTATTTTTATGCCGTTGCAGTCAGCCATATTCTGCGGACTATTGCCATGTTTGTTATACATCATGATATTGTTAATAAATCGCTCGCTTTTTGTTTTCCTGCTTTTCCGCCAAAGGAAGTAACGCCAACAAGTATTACATGATAAACACTCCAAAACATAAGCCAATTTAGACTGCTGCTAGCTGAAGTAAACTCTCGTGCAATTTTGAACAAACGTCAAAACTTATAGCCTACCATAAGCTGCAGGTTTCTGTAGTGGTTTAATATTTATAATACTAGTAGCTTGTCTCACCGCAAAACAAATTAATTCTGAGTGTTGAAATGCAATTAGAGAGACCTAACAGCTATATTGTGCAACGACTTACAAAATGAGCTAATGCCAGCTATTTTGCTAGAATAGCTGTGGAGATATTGCTGAATGTTATCTCGCAACGTCCAACTATACAGAGGATGAATTGATCTACATAATGAAACCAATATCGTCTATATAGCTAGAGAGATTTCGCAGATATTGCAGCTTTCGTTTGTTTTGAGTCTCATTAACCCATTTAAACACCCCTTTTGACCCAAATCCTAAAAAAGTATGTAGAAAAGCATTATGTACAGCATTATAAAGCTTTTTTCGGCAAAATGAGCGTAATTTGGCTCAAATATCTGCACCACTTGTCCACAACATGTTTTATCGGGCTCTATTTTGACCGAACTTGAGCAAAATCGTCCTACTTTTATGGCCAAAAGATGTTGGGACGCGTTTTATATATTTTAGATAAATAAATAAAGGGCATAAATGGAAAATTTCAGCTTTTCGAATGAGCTGGAATCGCGCCATGACTAAGCTGAGCTATACTTGTCACCGCAAAAAATCAGAAACAGACTGTCGAAATTTGTCATTCTGGTCAGTGCGAATGCTTCGCTACGTACTTTTCACTTACTGCACTCAGAATTCATTTAATTTGATATTCGTGTTAGTGTTATTTGTTGTTAACATGTAATTATCATTAAGCCCCAGCTCCTATACAATACACTGTCAGCAAAATTTTGCCTATGTTTCAGGATCGCTGTGTTTGTTAACACCAGGCGCAATACTCCAACGGCACCCTCCTAACTGTCGTGTTACATGTATGGGTTCGGTTAATAAACTTTTGATTTGATTTAGGTTAAGTTAAAAAATTAAATTTAATTGTTTACGACAAATACACGTGGAAACATTTGCCTTATCAACTCATAATTACCTGGGCTAAATAATGTACTTTCAGGAATACATTTCAAAAATATAACTAATATAAAAGGGCGAACAGTATTAGGCACAACCGATACAGTTTGTATCGATGGATTTCGTAGATTTTTGTTTGGTACATTACGTGTAGTAACGATTTCTTGCGCTGGCCCAAAATTTAATGAAAAGTTCTTGATATCTTTGTGCCTGCACAGGTCATAAATATATTTGCATATATATGTGCACGGAAATTCGGAACTTCACCATGTGTGATGCTTTGTATATATGCAAAAATTGCAATCCGATAGGTTTGCTTTATCATAATTGCGCTGAAAAAATAGTGTATGCCAAAGGATGTTTTTCTGGAATTTCCAAACTAAAGTATTCAGTGTTCCCAACCATGACAAAATTTCCGTGTTCCCAACCATGACAAAATTGATTTCATAAAATATATGCAACAGCACTCATCCTTTACGATTTGCCGATCAATTACATACTTATGGCTCCATAACAGTACAACACAACTTTTACTCAATTTAGTCCATGGTACTCTCACTATATGTATGAAGTACTGTCTCCGTAGGCCAGAACACTTTTTGATTCTTGTCAAGATATATTTTTGCATTCATTCATGCAATTAACCCATTGCATTCATGCATTCACTTATTCTTGCACTAAGATCATGTAGTAGCTGCAGTCACAACAGTAATATAATAAATTCATGTATCAAATGAAATCATCAGTTCAATCAGCAGAACTACAAGACAACGTGCTAAATAAGACCAGGATCATTTACAACACCCTTTATTCTGTATATATCGCAACATCTGATAGAAGTGTGTTTCATATTTTAGAAAACTTACGATGCAAAAAAGCCATTGCAAACCATATTAATTCAATCTAAATGCGACTAATTTTATGTGTGTCAACGAGATTTGTCTTAATCGAAAATTAAAAAAATTCGTTTCTATCACCATTTTACTTAATAATTTATACCTTTAACCAAATGCAGTGATTCTTGTGAACGAGTTAGAAATGATTACATTTGTTATTTGGAAACCATCGTTGCGAATCTATCACAATGCTGTGAAAAGTAAATGTGATTATTTACAAAGATGAAAAAATCACGAATGTTAGACACATAAAATAAAGAGAAGTCAGAGACAGTAATAAATAAGTTGCCGAGAAACCAAAAGGTATAGTGACAATTTTCTGTAAAATCGCTAGCGTACATTTAATTAGACGAGACTTCAAGCGAATTTTCTTGTGATCATAACAAAATTTGATTATTCATTTCAGGTCAGAATAAATTGCTGTATCGTGCAATGTTTACCAATTCCAACCGAAGCAGTAAGTCAAACTCAGATTTCATGATTGGAAGAGGTATACACAAACCACTAAAATATTTAGGTGCTGTTGCTTGGTTCCAAAACAAATCTGACAAGGCGAACGAACAGCAAGCACCGCGCACCATGGACATATGCAAACAAACCCAACAGGATATTATCGTAACGTCTCGTGATACATATATTCGCTGATGCAACGTACAGAGGTTTATGGCATTGTCAATAACATGAACGATATTGGTAGTTTGAAACACTGATGTACTATAAATTAAATACGTTGAATACAATGCGAACAACATAGCTGCTTATTTATAAGCGATAAGTGTAACTTTAAGCTCTGGAGCGTAGCGCTTCTTACATATCTCTTCAATTGCGTAAAAGAAATGAACTAGTTGCATCGTTCCGCTTACAACATTAAATTTAGTTGTAAATGCTGGTATTATTGATGCATTAGACGCTAATTTATTCACAATTTGTCACGATCTGTAGCAGGCAAAGTGTTATATACGCTATCTACCCCTCGTTAAAAGGAAACAACAAAAATTACAAGCCAATGTTGTCATCCTCCTTTCTTAATAACATAGGCGACGACACTTATCCATCATTTGGTTATGTTTTCAGAGCAGTGCGCGGGTAAGTGTACCTGTAGGCTGCGTCATGTATGGTCTCAAATGCGAAGCCACAGACTATAAAGTATTTGCACAATTTAACCGTACGCTGTACGTTAAACATTCGTTCATGTCATATTCACGTTTACTTAGGGCTTTTTAGGTCTTCTGAAGATATCTTTGACCTTAAAAATTTTGTCTGTGATTTTGGTAGAGTAACCGATTGTTGTAATTTTTGAAAGAATACGACATATCAAGTTCAAAGAAAAATATCTGCTGTGCGCTATGCTCTTTCTTTATCAGTTGGCGCGAACACACGCTGCTGTGGTCCTCACAATGACACGCCATCTTTCTCGATCCAATGCTGATCGTGATGCCTCCGCCAGACTCATCCCGCTATGCTAAAGACAATATAATACGAAAAAGGCGTTTCCTGTTTGGTTTTCGCCAGTTTGTACTGTTTACAAGCACAGTAGCTGGCATACTAGAGCAGATATTTTGAGGGGCGTGGCTACCGCTTGCCCTTTTGGGTTTAAGACTTTCTAAAAGTTATTGGGGGTACCCACGAAGTGTGTTGTCTACCTATGTATTTGAAGGGTAAAATTTCATATTTAAATTAAAAACCATTCATATTTCCAATAAACACAGTGACTGAGGGTTAAGGCAAACACAAAAATTTCAATCTCTTGGTCACAAATAGATTGGAGATTGTCTAGATATGGGTGACAAGTCATGTACCTTGGAGATCTGTTTTCCTTTTCGACAAACTACGTCCATTACTTTTGACGCAATTCGGAGAGATATGTAAGAAGCGCTACGCTGGAGAGTTTAAAGTTACACTTATCGCTTATAAATAACCAGCTATGTTGTTTGCATTGTATTCAACGTATTTAATTTATAGCACATCAGTGTTTCAAACTACCAATATCGTTCATGTTATTGACAATGCCATAAACCTCTGTACGTTGCATCAGCGAATATATGTATCACGAGACGTTACGATAATATCCTGTTGGGTTTGTTTGCATATGTCCATGGTGCGCGGTGCTGTTCGTTCGCCTTGTCAGATTTGTTTTGGAACCAAGCAACAGCACATAAATAGTATAGTGGTTTGTGTATACCTCTTCCAATCAAGAAATCTGAGTTTGACTTACTGCTTCGGTTGGAATTGGTAAACATTGCACGATACAGCAATTTATTCTGACCTGAAATGACTAATCAAATTTTGTTATGATCACAAGAAAAATCACTTAAAGTCACGTCTAATTAAATGTACGCTAGCGATTTTACAGAAAATTGTCACTATACCTTTTGGTTTCTCGGCGACTGCTTTGTTACTGTTTCTGGCAGCTCTTTATTTTATGTGTCTAACATTCGTGATCTTTTCATCTTTGTAAATAATCACAATTACTGTTCACAGCATTGTAATAGATTCGTAACGATGGTTTCCAAATACCAAATGTAATCATTTCTAGCTGGTTCACAAGAATCACTGCATTTGTGTCAAAGGTATAAATTATTGAGTAAAATGGTGATATAAACGATTTTTTTTATTTTCGATTAAGGGAAATCTCGTTGACACACATAAAATTAGTCGCATTTGGATTGAATTAATATGGTTTGCAATTGCTTTTTTGCATCGAAAGTTTTCTTAAATATGGAACACACTTCTATCAGAGATGTTAATATATACAGAATAAAGGGCGCTGTAGATGATCTAGGTCTTATTTAACATGTTGTCTTGTAGTTCTGCTGATTGAACTGATGATTTCATTTGATACATAATATGAATGTATTATATTACTGTTGTGACTGCAGCCACTAGATGATCTTAGTGCAAGAATAAGTGAATGCATGAATGCAATGAGTTAATTGCATGAGTGAATGCAAAAATATATGTTGACAAAGATCATAAAGTGTTCTTCTGGCCGACAGAGACAGTACTTCATATATTTAATGAGAGTATAATGAAATAAATTGAATAAAACTTGTATTGTACTGTTATGCAGTAATAAGTCATTATCGAAAAATCGAAAGAATGATATAATAATAATAATGTTTATACACTATTTTTTTACAAATATAAATAAACAAACCTACATAATTTTATATATAAAACAAAATGAATCACCAATTTAAATATATTTATACCAGAAAAAACCCCCCCAAAAAAATAAATTTAAAATTATCTTACAAATTCTCCTATTTTTTACCCTTTAATATTATTTATTTTTAAACACTAAATAATCTATACCCATATTAATAAAATACATTTCTAACAATTAAATTTAATTTTTAACTCAACCTAATCAACAAAGTTTATTAACCAACCCATACATAACACACATATCAGGGTGTCGTTGGAGTATTGCGCCTGGTGTTAACACAAACACAGCGATCGTGAAACATAGGCAAAATTTTGCTGACAGTGTATTGTATAGGAGCTGGGGCTTAATGATAATTACATGTTAACAAATAACACTAACACGAATATCAAATTAAATGAATTCTGAGTGCAGTAAGTGAAAAGTACGTAGCGAAGCATTCGCACTGACCAGAATGACAAATTTCGACAGTGTCTGTTTCTGGTTTTCTGCGGTGACAAGTATAGCTCAGCTTGGTCATGGCGCGCTTCCAGCTCATTCGAAAAGCTGAAATTTTCCATTTATGCCCTTATTTATTTATCTAAAATCTATAAAACGCGTCCCAACATCTTTTGGCCATAAAAGTAGGACGATTTTGCTCAAGTTCGGTCAAAATAGAGCCCGATAAAACATGTTGTGGACAAGTGGTGCAGATATCTGAGCCAAATTACGCTCATTTTGCGGAAAAAAGCTTTATAATGCCGTACATAATGCTTTTCTACATAATTTTTTAGGATTTGGGTCAAAACAGGTGATTAAATGGGTTAATGAGACTCAAAACAAACGAAAGCGGCAATATCTGCGAAATCTCTCTAGCTATATAGATGGTATTGGTTTCACTATGTAGATCAATTCATCCTCTGTATAGTTGGACGTTGTGAGATAACATTCAGCAATATCTCCACAGCTATTCTAGCAAAATACTGGAGTCACTTTGTAAGTCGTTGCACAATATAGCTGTTAGGTCTCTCTAATTACATTTCAACACTCAGAATTCATTTGTTTTGCGGTGAGACAAGCTACTAGTATTATAAATATTAAACCACCACAGAAACCTGCAACTTATGGTAGGCTATAAGTTGTGACGTTTGTTCAAAATTTCATGAGAGTTTACTTCAGCTAGCAGCAGTCTAAATTGGCTTATGTTTTGGAGTGTTTATCATGTAATACTTGTTGGCGTTATTTCCTTTGGCGGAAAAGCAGGAAAACAAAAAGCGAGCGATTTATTAACAATATCATGAGGTATAGCAAACATGGCAATAGTCCGCAGAATATGGCTGACTGCAACGGCATAAAAATACGACAAAGAGGCAAGAATAGAAATGTACCGTCTTGTATACCGAAAAGTTACGAAGGATACAAATTACCAAATCAAAGCTGCTCCCATGAATATAAGACGGGCTTTAATATTTAAGAGGCCAGTTTGAAAAATTATTCACAAACGAAACTTTTTTATAAAGCTGCTTGAATTGTACAGTTACTGGAATCAGTGAAATCGTCAGCGATTCAAGCGGCGCGGTAGCATCCAGTGTTGATGATGATGAAAGTCTTCTGGTAGTCGTTCGTTGCAGTCAGCAGTTTGTTCGTAGTGGACGACCCGATGTGTGCTAGCCCCTCATTGGTCAAATCGCATCACCAAATAATAATGCGCTTGACAACTTCAAATCGGTTAGCACCGAATAATTTGATCGGAACGTCGTCGGGACGTAGAATTTTTCCCTCGGGCTGTGTATTTGTTGGGTTGACCTTACACACTAGCCACACCACCAAGGATAACCAGGAAATTTCGACCAGACTACAGAATCGAGTGTATCGATTCAGTACGATGTCGATGGCGCTGAAAAGTGTCCCAATCGTTCCTTGTTTTGACATTTGACCAGCTGAGTGCGGGTTTCATGCGATTGAGCGAAACCGTGTCCTCCCGACCTGCGTTGCTGATGAGTACAGTTTTCGGTCCCATTCTGATCAGTTTGTACAGTCCTCTGTAACGATGCTCGAGGATGGTGTGTGCATTTTCGGTTCGGATCCAAACGAACTTTGCTTTGCCAAATCGTGCGGAATGTACATCATTGCATGCATACGGTTTTGATCACGCTGCTTCATGGCATCGATCGTTTGTCATAAATAGGTAAACTGTGCAAACGATGTTGGTCGTGGTTCCATTGACCAGTCGAGCAATCATCCAGGAAGCTGAATATGACCGCTTAGCGTGGGATAAATCGCTGTGAATGCTGAGTCGTTGACTGTGTTTCGAATGCAGAGAAGAACGAATTTGAGATGGCAAACCCATTCGCGTCCTGCACAGTGTGCGCATATGGCATTCTTGAGCGTACGGTGAAAATCGGGTGAGTGACGGGAGCGTTTGTTGATGGTTTCTCGAAAACGGCCTTGAATCACACAAATAGGTCTGACACGAAAATTTCGTGACCTAGATTTGACATTTAGTTGCCAGGTTGTTGTTGTCCGCACTTTTGGCTAACGGCCGGTATAATGCTGCTGTCGAGCTGTTAATCGATAGTCTGTGTCATTGCAGGAAATCATGGTCCTTTATCGATTGAGCTACGTCGGCAATCTCCATTGATACCATTTGTTGACAGCGTCGACCCGGAATTGCAACGTTTGATAACCGTACGTTTTGACTGGTGTAGCGTTTGCAGCTGTTAGCCGCTAGCCGTTCGGAGCGGATGATGCTGGGAACGCTGCGGCAAACTTCTGTCACCGCCGGTATCGATAAGCGTCGTACTTATCGGGTTTGCTGCCATAAAAATTAGGTATACTACGTCGGATGCCGCGATGTCGACAAAGATTCTGTGTTTCCATAATTGTTGCGATTGTACCATTTGCAAGGTTAGCAGCATATTATCCCGTCGCTACGAAAACGTGAGCAGAAAACAGCATAGCATTTAACAATGGATGAGTTGTTAATATTTGTGCATTTTTCCGGATTTATCCGCATAGGTTTGCCATTACACATTAAAATTCGTGGATTTTACTATGTTAATTCATATTTTGTAACACTTGTGGATATCTTTCTTCAAGCGCGATATGTTAGAGGTAATTTTTATATTAGATATATAACTGCAAAATTTTAGAAATTTTAGTAATTATTTGACCATACGCTTTATTTATTCTATAGTTATTTCTATAGTTATCGCATCTCCATCAAAAATATACTTCCAAATAGTAACAGAGCGAGTAGAAACGCAGTGAATGTGACTGGCCTTCTCTTAGTGACATTTTGAAGTTCCGAAATTTAGCTGCTTGAACCCCCTTCAAAGTACCAAAAAGCAATTGCGCTACTTTGAAAAAAGATAACCTTACGGCTATTTTCAGCGCGTATCAAAAAATATAGAACCCTGTATTTCTCCAGTGAGCAAAACGTCGGAAACTCCAAATTTATAAATTACAACTTTCATTAAAAATTACGGTTTAATGCTTTATTTTTCACGCTGTGTGAAACTAGCAATTCTTCGTTGCATACATACCACAGAACCACAGCTGATTTATGTCCAGCTCACGCGCAGACTGGTTCTAGCTCTATACGCACAACTAGCTTGAAAAAGCACCAAAATTTCATACTTTTTGGTGGCCAAATTTAGAACCATTTGAGTTGCGGCATTGTGCAGCAGGGTTTACAACATGCAATTGTAGGTTCAAAAAACAATAATACCATCGTGTTTAACGTGTTAAATAACCTCATAAGACAATCGTTCATCTACCAATCAAGCAACAAATCCACTTCCTTAAAATTTTTAGAATTTCTGTTTTTATATTTTTAACTTTGGCTGATATATCGAAAATTGTAGACCTGTCAAAAAACCTGTGACATCAAACTTGTTTCTATCAGCTAATAGATTCTGACAGCGGTCTCAGTTTTAGAACCAATTTGAGACAGTTTTATGTTAATTTATAGCTAGAAAATCATTGCAACAACACATACTCAAATGTTAATTCTGTTATCGACGCACAGTTTTTTCGCAAATACTACGCGTGGAAAAAAATTGCGAAAATACGTCAATTCAGTAATGACTTTATGAGCGGCATGGAAAGGCAAAAGGAAATTTTCGCACAATTAAACGCTGCTTGGGCGACAAAAAACATACAATAATTATTTAACAAATTTAGAGTATTCTTAATATATACATATAGATGGTGGAGAAGTTGTCAGTCTTGAGATAACCCATTTCAGAAACACTATAGGATATTACATAATTAACACAGAAAAATTTTATTGATTGCTCATTTTTTGAATTAGAGAGATCTGTGGCCTACCAGCTTCGCTTGCATTTGATACGAAAAGGGAGCCCCTACGTTGTCCTCCTTCGCAAAATGAGTATGTCTTATTTAACGTTGGCAATTTTTTCTGCCACCTGGTGCAGCATAAGTTCATACAAAAATGGACAATATATTCGTGTAAAAACATATTCCGAAGCTAAAGAATTTGATAAATTATGAAAAAATAGTGCTTTGCGAAACTTATTACGTGTCTTTACCTCATGCGCCATGTACATATATGCTATTAAGTACACAAACTACCGAAAAATTGTGCCGCAAGGAGTTGAAGGCCTATTCGCTGGATTGGTATGTTGGTTGGCGCGGCGCTGTAAACCCTAAACACGTCATCCGGTAATGTAGATGACAAAATTTTCGAAACAACGCTAAGGTGAAAATATCTTAAGATTTCTGCATACGACCAGCCAAACATTCAAAGAAGGATTATGTAAGTACCTAAAGTAATCCTAAACCAAACGGGAATTATAATGTATGCTGTTACTCAGTGGTTTAAAAAATAAAACCATGGCTTTGAGTATGGAATACTTACATTTATTACCGTTGGGTTTACTACCCTAGGTAATAGCAACAATTAATTATTCTTCTGCTGCTGCGTAACCTTTGAGTAAACTAAATAACTGCTGCAGCAATCTTTATGATATTTGTCAGTGGTTGAACAAATTAGAAAAACGCATGGGCTAAGACATAAAGGGCGATCCTAATCGTATTTCCAAAATTGTAGTAATTTTGGAACGGTTTGCTAGCCCTAACCGCAAACTTCCGGTAGCTAGCTTTCTTTGTTTTATTTCTGCCATGTTGGTCTTGTTTATTGCTGTTAAATACGTTTTTTACCAGCTTTAAATTATTATTATATATGACTCATGGGTGTAAGCAGACACTTTTGCACAGAGTGCAACTGAATTTTCGAGAAAACCAAAACCACCCTAAACGCACCATTCACACATATTCGTAAACTTTTCAATTTTGCGGTATGTTTCTGGCCTCCCATGTCCCCTTACCTTCGCCGTCTTATGACTACTGCCTTAAAATTTGTGTGACGAGAAATTCTTACTTATGATAATATTTTGCTACAATTTGTATAAAAATTAACGCAAATACAGGCAATTGTATGATGAGCAAATCGTACATCAATCGTGCAGGAATCTGTATATTATATATGATTATATCAACATAACTTGCAAGAAACTGATCACAATAAATGTGACGCATTGTACATAATATGTAGGAATTGCAATAGAATATGTGTGATTATTATTTACAGATACTTTGTTTGAATTTACACATAAGAAATGTATGATTTGTTACACATTACTTTGTATGAAATTACATACAAAATATGCATAATTTTTTGCACATAATGTGTATGAAATTTCATACAATAAATGTAAGTTTTGTAGCATATAAGTTCTTGAAGCTATATAAAGCAATTATATCACAAGACTGAAAACTGGTGCAAAAATTTCAAATATATATAAACATTCATACATTAGGTGTATATTATTTCATGCAAATATATATAAAAAATCAGACAATAGATATATCATATTTAATACAAAAATGCGTTGAAATTCATACATTAAATATGTTTAATTTCAGATAAATAAATGTAAAAATTAATACAATACATATATATTTTTTGATACAAATTTATATTGAAATTCATAAATTATATATATTGCATTTCATACAATAAATATATAAGTTGATAGAATGTGCATGCGTAGATTATTTGATACAAATATATGTGAAGATTCTTACATTATGCTGTATATTTGATACTATAAAGTAATACATTTCAATCGGCTTTATACAATTGTATTTTTCATGCAAATGAGTCTGAAAACTCAAACTAAAGAGAACACCGCATCAAATTCCATACAAAATTGTTTTGATCGTCAGATATTACAAATATGAACTGTCGCACTGAAAGTGTGTAGGTAAACCAGAGCACACAAATAATGTACGGTGACACTGTACTAATATATGTACGGCATATAATGCTAATTTGAAGGCGATATATTATTTTCAGGGTTTGAAACCACTTTGGGGAAATTCGCTCCACGACTCACGTGACCCGCAATGTGATACATGACGCGTTTGTTATCCCATGGCCGAGGGTTTCAGCGCGCAATCCCGATCTACCAGTCCAGACGGTACGTGTTCAACTCCCTCCGGCTCCCGAAATTTTACACTTTCAATTCGTTTTTTCCACGTTTTTGCTCAGCTGCGAAATTTGGGTAGATATCTTTCAGTGTTTT